>LBNU01002129.1:56336-76266 GCA_014162995.1 Artemisia annua | reverse complement strand
ACGTGTCATAATTGCTGGTTCCAGATCTGACGGCCTTGGTTGACGACATCACCAATTTGCACTACGAACTCTCTGGCCCGTCACGAGTATTTTTCCAATTCTGGACTTCACTTGTTCCTGACGGCGTCAACTTGTAAAGTGTGACGGCGTCACCTTCTGTAATCTTCAAGGTCTTTTGAGTTTTTGTTGTTTTCCGCACTTTTTCACTCCGAAAACGCCCGAAAATGCTTCTTTTGTGATTTTCCCTTCAAAAGTACCTAAAATGAGAAAAGAAACGACTTTGGGTGAAATCCAAACCAAAAACATACGAATTAGGACTCAAACCGACCCCTAAAAACGTAACATTTTTCGTCTCATCAGTGTCTCGGGGTCATCGAATAAATCCTTATGGTATGCACGTTCTTCCTTAGTGGGTAACCTATTGAAGTAGTCTTCTTCATCATCTACTTCTTCTACTTCCTTTTACTTATTCTTCTCAACTTCCTTAACTTCATCCTTATATTCACTATCTACTTCATTTTTATCGATTGGCTTAATAGTGACAACGTTAACGAAGTTGACATGTTTGGATGATGAGGGGTCCTTGATTTGGGGTCCGCTACTTGTGTTCCTAGCGTCCTTATTTGGTGGTGACAACCCTTGGTTGTTGAGGGCTCTCAATAAGTTGTCTATTTTATTGGTCATCTCCGTTTGTTGTTGATTAAATTCGGATTCGAACTTAGTTATACGAGCTTATTGAGATGCCATAAATTTAGACATCAACCCTTCAAGATTATTGGTACTACCATAGTTATTGGAAGGATTGTTATTGAAAGTACGGTTTGAGGATGGACCGTTTTGTTGAACACGATTAGGTGGATTGGAAGAATTGTTTTAGGGCGTGTTTTGGTTTTGTTTCCACCTAAAGTTTGGCTGATTTCTCCAAGAGGGGTTGTAAGAATCACCGTAAGGGTTTGGCTCGGGTTTGAAGGTGTACCACTTTTCTCCCGCTCCGTCGGTACGCGAGGATGCGTAGTCTGCAAAAGCTTGTTCCGGGAGTTCCATGCAATCACGAGTGTCATGGGGACCACTACAATACTCACATGAAGAAGTGATTTTGTTCACTTGGCTTGAAGGTTTAGGAGCATCGTAGGATTTCATGAGAAACTTGACTTGGTCCTCAAGTTCCATGATCCTACAGTCGGAAGTGCTTGAATTATTCGAGGGCAAAGATATTGCCTTGACCGTTTTGTTCAAATCACGGGGGTCATTCCAACTTTCGTTGTCATAGAGAGCAAGATCTTCTATGAGTTCCCATGATTGTTCCTCACTTAGATCACGTAGCTTGCCACCGGTTGCTTGGTCAATGGTTGCCTCGTAGGGATATTGATATGGTCATAGAAAATTTGGACTTGGAGTCAAAGATCTATGCCATGGTGAGGGACTTTTTGGAGTAAGTCCTTGAATCGAGTCCATGCCTCGTAGAGGGTTTCGCATTGACATTGTTGGAACATCAAGATTTCATTCCTTAGCTTGGTGGTTCTCCCCGGTGGGAAAAATTGAGCAAGAAAGCGAGTGGTGAGATCATCCCGAGAGGTGATGGATCCTGCGGGTAGACGTTCTAGCTATTGACTAGCTTGGTCTCGCAGAGAGAATTGGAAGAGATGCAATCGGGTCTTCTCTCGAGTGGCAACATCAAGGTCTATGAATCTACGATCTTAAGGAAATCCTTGAGGTGTTGATTTGGATCTTCGGAATGAAGTCCATAGAATTCACATCCGCTTTGCACCAACCAGATGGTGTCGGATCGCAAGGGAGACACATTGGCTCCTTGGGTGAGCTCAATGGTGTTTCGATAGCCTCGGTGGCTAGGACGGGAGTACTCTCCTAAAGTGCGGGCTCTAGGAGGTGGGTTTGGTTGTGGTGGGTTGTTGGGATCAAGGATATTACCACCTACATGATGTCGGATGGTAATGGTTACGAACAAAGAAACGAAGAAAAAAGATAGACTAAAGAAAACCTAGAAAAATAAAATAAAATCTCACTAGAAAGGAATCTAATGAGTATACCTAAGTAAAAATAAAATTCAACCTAAGCAATAACTATTCCCCGGCAGCGGCGCCAAAAACTTGATGTGTGTTTTGCGACCTACGCAGTAGGTTTTACCTCTCAAGGGATCTTGAGAAGCTTGCAATCCCCACCTGGCAGTGTACCTGACCTATGTAGTATAGTGAAGTGGCATGTACTAGGGGATTGATCGTTCTCTCGGGGAATAGTGTCGTTAGGATTGAAAACTACTCTAATTAGGTCTAAGGGTGAGGGATGATTCTTTTTGTATTTTTATGTTTTATGGAAAACAAGTAAAAATCTCGGGTATTTGGAAGAGTGGGCGGAATTAGTTGCTAGTCAACTAACCCAAATATCTACTAATGCAATTAAAATAAAATAACAAGAAAATAAAAAGTTGTGAAACTAATATGGAGAAAAGTGTATTTACTTAGATTTCATTACTCCCTAGCTATCTTTTACCGGTTAATTGGTTTGTTACAATTGTGTGGATGACGGGTTGTATTCCTTAATACCATTCGTAGGGCCCTGTACGATCTTCCCTAACTCTATAAGCGCAAACTTCATTCTATAGCGACACATTTAGTATCCAAACTATGAAATCACTAGTAATTACTCATGCATTAAATACAACCAAATAATCGTAGTACACATCCGATTCATGTTTCTTAAGACGTTCAAGCAAGTCACCAATTGGAAGTTAGACAGTTTTCTTAAGCCTAACATCGACATCACCCACCCACAACAATCAATAACAAACCAGCAACAAGTAATCAATAGCTAGGTTTCATTAGATCTAAGCAACACAAGAGAAACCTAGCCTAGCATGTTAATTGAAAGACAAGCATAAGATATAATCACACAACACATAGACATATTGAATGATTTGATGGAAAACTTATATTTAATTAATCATGGATGAATCAAGGGTGAAAAGCACTTGAAAAAGGCAGAAAATTTGACCTAGGGTTTATCCCTAAAGTTTTCCCAAAAGTTACACACTTAATGAAGAAAAAAATCCTAAAATATATACAGAAAATACATTCTGACAGCGACAGGTTATAATTCCTGACGCCGTCAACTCGCCGTGTCTAGGGTTATCGGATCACCTGGATCCACTTCTGACGCCGTTAGTCTTTAAAACCTTCTGGGCCGTCTCTCTTTAACTTAACACCTGACGGCCTAGGACTTGTAACACCTGACGCCGTTAGGTGTAAATTTTTTTAGAATCCTTCCTTTGTCGTCTAGTAGAGTCTGAATCCACTTATTTTATCTTTAGGTGATGGCGTCAGCATCCAAAGCCTGACGCCGTCAGGTAGGAATTCCAGCTTGATTTGGGACTTTGTCGTTTTCTTCACTTTTATGCTCCAAAAACGTCCAAAATGCAATGTTTTCCACAATTCCTCCGGAAAGTACCTAAAATGACAAAAGGAACGATTTAAGGCAATATTTGATCATAAAATAATGATTTAGGGATTAAATGACCCCCTAAAAGCGTAACACTTTTCGCCTCATCAATAGTTGATAGATCTTTTGGAGTTTGACAACTCCCGTTGATACTACATCTTTCTGGATGGTATCAATAAGTACTATATTTGAACCCTCTGAAGGATTAACTTTGGCAAGTTATCCTTCCCATCCCCTCATGGTTGGGTCTGCAGCCCGCATGACCTGGATTGTTAACGTGTGGTTCATGAGCTTAGTGCAATAACCCCTTGTCTTCAGTATTGTACTGATCATACAATGCTGACAGATACAAACTGTTTAAATACGATTTCTACCATTTTACATGGGTGTATAACAACTTAGCCCATGCTTTACTAAACTCGTACTTACACACTATCACTTAAACCTATGACTCTCACTCAACACCTAATGTTGACTCTTTAAGCTTGTATCCTAGGTATATAGCCGTTACGGAGCTTTGGCAGGAAGCGGCACTGAACTCGGAGGACTTTCAACTTTGTTATCATTCAAACACTATTTCACACTTAGATTCACGGGACCTCATCTTGATAAAACTCTGATATTTTAATGAATGATAACTTATTTATAAAAACGTCTCTTTTCGAGTCGTTTTCTATTATTGTGACTGTGATTCCATGAAGTAATACCCCAACCCTAAATCCGCTGTGAACCGTGAAAATGGGGGTGTTACACCATACTTGACTTCTTCAATCTTTTTCTCATCTTCAGTTAACGGGCAATCCTTTGCAAGGTGAGCCCCTTTGCAAATATCGCATCCAACTTGAATGGCATGAACGCTTTCCTTGAGTTTCTTCATTTCCATGCCTAGATTCTCAAGTTTGTTAGTAAGAGTGTTCATATCTTCCAATTCTACCCCATTACTTCTGGTGCTACCTCCATCGTGCCACTTTTGAGAGTGGTCGGCCATGTCTTGAATTACATCAAGGGCTTGAGCAGGGGTCATTCCCGGAATAGGTCCTTGGGAGTCGATCATCTGCCTTGTTGCGATGTTAATGCCCTTGTAAAATATGTTTACCTTCTGTTGGTTGTTCAAATCATGTGTCGGGCACCTGTATAGGAGATCATTGTATCTGTCCCAAGCTTGGTACAATGGCTTGTCAACTTCTTGTCTAAAGTTATGAATCTCCTCTAACTGTTTTGCTGTCTGAGAGGGAGGGCAAAAACGTTGAATAAAACTCTTTTTAAGGAGATTCCAAGTGTTGATGGTTCCGGATGGCAACCTATCAACCCATCTTCTTGCGGCTCCAGAGAGTGTCATAGGGAATACTCGGAGCATGATTGCATCGTGGGAAACACCTGGAATGTTGAAGAGGCTAGTAATGTAGAGCACATTCTCCACGTGCTCATAAGCATCTTCCGTCTTGAGTCCAGCGAATGGTTTCTCTCTTAACTCTCTCATAAACTGCGGCTTGATCTCAAACTGAACATCTGCTCCAACCATTGTCCTTAGAAGGCTCGGTCCTTGCTCGTCCCTAGTCGTAGCAAGTTATTCTTCCAAAGTCAACGTGTCAATGTCGATTACTTCCATGATTCCTGAAACTTAAACAAAAGTATTAGAAAAACAAAACAAAAATAAAAATTGAAAATTTAAAAACTTAAACACAAATCCTATTATAGCTCCCCGGCAGTGGTGCCAAAAACTTTATGCAGGATTTCTGACCAGGTTTTAATATTTATAAGTTCTCATTTTACCCTAGGTCTACCTTATGCACTAACGAACAGAGAATCCGGTCGTGTGTAGGATAGTAATGGTAACTCCGAGGTCGTCCCGAGAGCTATGTGGTGCGGACTACGTCTAAGTCTAATTTCACTAATTAAAATTAAATTAAAAGAAGAAATGATTGATTGATTGTTCGAATTGAAATGAAACTAAAAACAGAAAGCAATTAAAAGTAGAGTTGTGAGCAGTAAGAGAGAAGTGTGCTAACCTAATTAATCTTCCTATATCGCTTTTAGTCATGTTTCCTATTAAACTAATCTCATGCTTTAGGTGGGGTGGACATGTATCACTAGGTTCATATGGTCAAGTTCCCTAGTCTATCTCCCCCGAATCCTGCCAGGAACCACAGGTACTACCCCATGCTAGTAAGCCGACGTATGGTAGATGGGTTTGAGTCATTAAGTACCACTACATGCTAGACTTATCTTAAATGGCCCGTTGTCACGATCATAGACCATTACTCTAATTTCTTAAGTACCTCCACTTGCAAGGTGGTCCTATGGTCAATTCTCATGCAAGGCAGTATGGTCAGTTGTCATCCCTCCCATTTCCTCGCAATCTGTCAGGCTAGCGCCCTATGGTCAATTCTTCTAGCCTACTAAATGGATTGAGGTATCAAGTCAACCACATAAAGCGTAACAGATACAGGCAAGCTTACAATACTACCGAAACAAAAGGTTCTAAAGATAAACTAAGCATGCACACACGTAAAAGCATTAAGAAAAGCACGGAAACATAATTAAAGCAATAAAGGAATCATAATTAGGCTAGAACCAGAGGTGCTTAGGCGATCATATTGAATTGAACACTCGAAATAATGATACAAGACATGAATTCGAAATGTAAAATTGAATATGAAATGCTAAAACTTATGGAATGAAGCATGATTTCTCTCTTCGAAAGCCTCCGTATGCTGCTGTAGAAGGGCCTCCTAAAAGCTCCCAACGATCTCTGACTTTGTGTGTGAGAAAGTTGTAGGACAAAATGCAGAAATTAGGGTTGTATTTATAGGCCCGATCAGAGCTACGGCGTAACTAAGAAATGTGTTACGCCGTAGCTAATGAAATCTTATCCAGATCTGATGGTTACGCCGTACTTGATGCATTGTTACGCCATAACTTCATTATTAGGGTTTCTTCTACGTCGTAATCTTCATATGCTCTACGCCGTAGATATATTCTCGGATATGAGATTTCTCTTGTAGTCGTTGTTACGCCGTAGTCACAAAGTAGAGCTACGCCGTAGGTTGAGAAATGAGCTTGGACTACTCTCGTACACGTTGCTACGCCGTAATGCCAGAGTAATGTTACGGCGTAGTCTTTCATCCTGAAGATTCATTAAGTCTTGAATATGTTACGGCGTAAACCATAGATTTGGTTACACCGTAACTCTTGGTCCGCGTTGACTTTGGTTTTAATAGTTAAATTCCTTGCTACGGCATAGTTGAGAGATGATGTTACACCGTAGCTTCTTTCAGCATACTTGTATTTGTTTGTCTTGGAACATTCTTTCCATTTTCCTCGTCTCTTTAGCTCTTATGCTCACTTGCAATCCTGGATACAAAATATAAAGTAATCAAAGTATATATCCATATAATAAGAATAATANATTTGGTTACACCGTAACTCTTGGTCCGCGTTGACTTTGGTTTTAATAGTTAAATTCCTTGCTACGGCATAGTTGAGAGATGATGTTACACCGTAGCTTCTTTCAGCATACTTGTATTTGTTTGTCTTGGAACATTCTTTCCATTTTCCTCGTCTCTTTAGCTCTTATGCTCACTTGCAATCCTGGATACAAAATATAAAGTAATCAAAGTATATATCCATATAATAAGAATAATACATGAGCATAATAGGGGGTAATTGACACTTAAATATAAGGATTATTTGATGTCATCAACTACTCCATTATCTCAGTAACAAAACTCATATCATTCAACATAGATTTCATAAACTTCATAATGTAAATTGTATTAAACTTATAAGTGTACCACATGATTATAAATGATTGACCAACTAGTTTTCACAGAGAAAACTCCACTTGACTCCTTTCCTAGCCTCTGTCACAGCACTTGGATTACGAGTACAACCTTGATATGGTGAACTTGGTATGAGTTCACTGATACCACACTTAGTAACCTTGGACAAGTTCTAGTGATCCTTTTCTTTGTGTTGCCCCCCTTTTCCTTACTTCTTGCTTCCCTTTTTATAGTTCCACTTGACCTAGTTTAACTCTAGTGAGTGGTAAATGTAGGCAAATGATCGGCCTCTCAATGAATGCAGGTAATAACTCTTCTCTTGTAACTGATAAGATAAGTGCGCCGTACTTCCTAGAAAGTACGCCGTACTTCGTGTTGAATCAAACTCTTTTACCCGCCAAGAAAGTACACCGCACACGGTCCTACAACCGGCATAATTGGGTCTTTAGTAATGTATTTTCATTCCAAGTCCTTCATTAAACTATTATTGTTGTTTTAACGGCTTTTTAAGCAATATTCCTAGTTTCTTCTCTCGATCAATCCTGCAACCAGATTAGTACCAATTCCACACAAATAATATAATAATCTTTATAATATAGGAGATACATAATATATAATCGAGGGAATAAATATGTATAATTAGAGCGTTATCAAATGTTGGGAATTATTTGTAACAGACTTAAAAGTCTGAATAGTCTAGTTAAGTTGGGAAGATAGTTAAGTCTGCCAGTACAAAGTTAAGTCTGGCCAGCATTAGTTAAGTCTGTTTATGTTAGTTCAGTTAAGTCTGTTTTGCTGAACAAGTTAGATATCTTAGGAGATATTATAGGAAAGGATATGCACACGGTTAGAAATCTAAGGAGAAGATATGCATGCATTCTTTCACACGTTTGTAGAATTAGGGTTTCCTTATAGTATAAAAGGAACCCTACGGCATTGTGCTAAATGCCAAGTTTTCAAGAAATTAATAGAATACAAAGTTAGTAATTCTCTGTGTTGTTCTTACTGCTTGTGTTAACATTCCGCATTAACATCAAGTATACATTGTCTAGAGTTTCTCATATAGATAGATTGGATTTATCCTAGGTGCCTATTGTCTTACAAAGGCTGCTAAGATCCAAATCTTTGGACCTACAAGTGGTATCAGAGCCAGGTTGAGGGACTCTGAGTAAGAAGAAACACAGATCTACAAACTATAACCACTCAATTACTCACCAAAATTCCAAAATGATGTCTAAACGTGTTGATGAATTCTCTAGTCGTACCAGTGAATCTGAGGCTGAATAATCAAACCATGAAGATGCTGTCTCTGACAATAAGAAGCCAAAACACCAACACCAGCTTGTGCCTTTGGCAAATATCAAACTCCCAATTCTTAAGAAGGAAGAGTATGATATATGGGCTATGGAGATGGAACATTATCTGGAATACATAGATAATGATGTGTGGAAAGTCATACAAAATGGAAACTCAAAAAAAAGGATCTTTGTAGGCAAGGATGGTACTGTTAAAGTGCTTCCACCAGTTACTGCTGCAGAGATACATGCTGTAGAGAAAGAAAGGAAAGCTAGGACCATTCTTCTGATGGCCATTCCAAAAGAATACCTAAGAAGGTTCCATGGGATGGATGATGCCAAAGAGATCTGGGAAGCTATTCGAATCAGATTTGGAGGGAATGCCAATTCCAAGAAGATGCAGAAGGCTATACTCAAACAGCAATTTGAGGCATTCATTGTGAGCAGTTCTGAAGGGCTTGAAAAAGGTTATGAAAGGTTCCAACACCTACTCTCATAACTAGAAGCTCATGGTTCTCCTGTATCTACTGAAGATGCAAACCATAAGTTTCTTAGATCTATGCCTCAAGAATGGATCAATGTGACCATGAGCATGAGGCTAAAAGAAGGTGTTGATGATTGGTCAATTGATGATTTGTTCAACAATACTTAGTTAGAGATTAGGGTTTAGCCTATGGTTTAGTGCCTAGATTAGGGTCCTATGAGTGTTTAATGACTAATCCTAAGTCCTAAGAGGCTTATACTAAGTGGTGGTGGCTTATGGTAAAGATTTGGGATAGTTTAGACCTAGTTCCGGGAAGTTATGACCTAGTTATGGTTTTGTGCTTAGGGGACTTGTACCTAAGTTCTATGGGGTTTTACTAAGGTCTAAGGGTGCTAAGGTATCCTATTGTTCCTAAGGTAACTCATACATAAGCCTTGAACACTTTCAAGCTAGCTCAGATAAGCAATTAGGGTTTTAAAGATAACCGTAAACACATAGGTGCAATTAGGGTTTATTAGGGTTTTGTGATGAGTTTAGTGTGTTAGATTGATAAATTACTTATTGTGGTGTTGTTGTGATCTTATGCTTGACATACCAGGAGTTTATAGGATGTGAATGTAGAGATCTTTGGCTTGTGTGGATACGTGAGCAGGTTTAGAGAGTCATGCAAGTAGTGAATGCACATAAAAAGCAAAAATTTACCTGTGAAATACCTGATATAGGTATTTATAGTCGGAATGATAGTGATGAGATTTTGTGGATTGCTACACATGGCCATCAGGATATAATCGGCCACCTTATGGAGAAAGACGATCTAGCCTTGAAGAAACAATCAACAAGTATCTTGAAGATTCAAGAAAGAAACAAGGAGAGCAAGATGAATGGCTAAAAAACTTTCAGGAAGCTACTAATAAGAGCCTTGCCAAACATGACGAATCTCTTAAGAATCTTGAAGCAATGATTGAAGATTTGGCCGATAATATTCATAAAAAGAACGTAGCCAAAGAGAGCAAGAAAACTGTCAGAGCATGCATGGCGATGTTCGCCGACAAGGAAAAAGATCATCTCGAAGGGGTCAAAAGTCAGTCTTGTGCTGAAATTTTTTCAAAAGAAGAACCAAAAATCTGCAATTCAACACCATGTCAGCTTCCAACCAAGGAGGATAGCACGAAAAGCTTCATTCTCCCTTGCATCATCGGTAACTCTAACTTATCAGCATTGGCAGATTTTGGATCTAGCATCAATGTGATGCCTCTATCTTTATTTCTTTCACTTCGACTAACAAGCCTCAGGAAAACAAGTTTGGTAATCGAGATGGCAGATATGACGAAAGCAACCCCGATTGGAGCAATCGATAATGTTCTAGTTAAGATTGACAGGTTTTTCTTCCCTGTTGACTTTGTTGTGATTGATATGGCAAATACTCCTAGGGAAGACCTCATCCTCGGAAGACCATTCCTGGCAACATCTTGGGCCTGTATCAATGTCTTTGAGAAAGAGATATATTTGGGAGTTGAACTTTACAACGAGAGGATCACTTTTAATATGGAAAAGGCAAATACGTAAAAGCAAATGAACATGGCTCATTCAATTGTTGAAAATGGCGTTGTTAAGGAGGATCCATCAGACGCGCTTGAAAAACCATGTGAAATCTTAAACTATATGACACCTTTATGTTTAAAGATCGCGCATGATGTTAATCCATACTTGAGTAATGAAAGTGAAGATTCCTCCAGAGAATATAGTGATGAAGAGGATAGTTCATTTGATCCATGGCAAGGTGAAAAACCACTAATAGTCACATGTGTATACCATTGTTGTGAACCTAAAGAAAGCATAGAGGTCGGAAAGAAAGAATTCAACAAAAGTTGTCAATGTTGCTGCAAAGATCAGATGGTACTCAAGATTTGAAGATTGCTGCAGAAATCTCAAGATTCAACAAAAGTTGCAGCTCAAAATAATTCCAATGGAGCTTACATTCAAAAATCCTCAAGGCATTTCTGAAGAAAGGAACTTGAAGATCATGGAGCATGAAGATCAAGTTAGGGGAGGATTGTTGGGAATTATTTGTAACAGCCTTAAAAGTCTAAATAGTCTAGTTAAGTCGGGTAGATAGTTAAGTCTGCCAGTACAAAGTTAAGTCTGGCCAACATTAGTTAAGTCCGTTTATGTTAGTTCAGTTAAGTCTGTTTTGCTGAACAAGTTAGATATCTTAGGAGATATTATAGGAAAGGATATGCACATGGTTAGATATCTTAGGAGAAGATATGCATGCATCCTTTAACACGTTTGTAGAATTAGGGTTTCCTTATAGTATAAAAGGAACCCTACGGCATTGTGCTTAATGCCAAGTTTTCAAGAAATTAATAGAATACAAAGTTAGTAATTCTCTGTGTTGTTCTTACTGCTTGTGTTAACATTCCGCATTAACATCAAGTATACATTGTTTAGAGTTTCTCATATAGATAGTTTGGATTTATCCAAGGTGTCTATTGTCTTACAAAGGCTGCTAAGATCCAAATCTTTGGACCTGCAAGTGGTATCAGAGCCTCGCTGAGGGACTCTGAGTAAGAAGAAACACAGATCCACATACTATAACCACTCAAACACTCACCAAAATTCCAAAAAGATGTCTAAACCTGTTGATGAATTCTCTAGTCGTAACAGTGATTCTAAGGCTAAAGAATCAAACCATGAAGATGCTGTCTCTGACAATGAGAAGCCAAAACACCAACAGCAACTTGTGCCTTTGGCAAATATCAAACTCCCAATTCTTAAGAAGGAAGAGTATGATATATGGGCTATGGAGATGGAACATTATCTGGAATACATAGAAAATGATGTGTGGAAAGTCATACAGAATGGAAACTCAAAGAAAATGATTCTGTAGGCAAGGATGGTACTGTTAAAGTGCTTCCACCAGTTACTGCTGCAGAGATACATGCTGTAGAGAAAGAAAGGAAAGCTAGGACCCTTCTTCTGATGGCCATTCCAAAAGAACACCTAACAAGGTTCCATGGGATGGATGATGCCAAAGAGATCTGGGAAGCTATTCGAATCAGATTTGGAGGGAATGCCAATTCCAAGAAGATGTAGAAGGCTATACTCAACAGCAATTTGAGGCATTCACAGTGAGCAGTTCTGAAGGGTTTGAAAAAGGCTATGAAAGGTTCCAACACCTACTCTCATAACTAGAAGCTCATGGTTCTCCTGTATCTACTGAAGATGCAAACCATAAGTTTCTTAGATCTATGCCTCAAGAATGGATCAATGTGACCATGAGCATGAGGCTAAAAGAAGGTGTTGATGATTGGTCAATTGATGATTTGTTCAACAATCTTAGGGTTTTTGAACAAGATGTCAAAGGAAGCTCAAAATTATCATCCAGTGCAGCCAATGTTGCCTTTGTTGGACAAGGCAAGACCAGTACTAATAGAGTTAGTTCTGGCAGTTTTAATCCTGGCAGCTATGCTTCTTCCTCCAACAACAAGGAAAGAGATAATCCTGCTGGTTTTACTGATGAAGTTCTCTACTCTCTTTTTGCAAAGAGATCTGAAGAAAGAGATCTCATACATGATGATCTTGATCAGATTGATGATGTTGATATTGAAGAAATGGATATCAACTGGCAACTGGCCATGATTGCACTCAGGATGAAAAGGTTCTTCAAGAAAACTGGAAGAAATATTAAATACAATGGAAATAAGCCAGTTGGTTACGATAAGTCAAAGCTTGTATGCTGGAAGTGTAACAACAATGGCCACTTTGCTAGAGAATGTACAACAAAAGTGAATTCTGAAGAGTAGAAGAAGAGAATGTATCTAGAGGAGGTGCAGAAGAAGGAGACAAGCCAGGTTGGTCTGCTGACTATGGATGATGGCATTATCAATTGGGTGAAGCACACTGATGAGGAGGAACCTACCAACCATGCTCTAATGGCCATAAGCTCTAACTCTGAGGTATCTCTATGTTCTAAACTGTGTATTGATTCATACAATAATGTTAAAGCTATGTGTGATGAACAAACAAATCAAATAGAAGAACAAGAGATAAGAATACTTGCTTATGAAAATGGTGTCAAAACTTTAGAAGCTCAGGTTGATAAACTTCAAACACAACTAGCCAATTTAAACCAAAAACTTACTCTTTAGGCTAATGAAATATATGCTAAAGATGAAAAACTGAAAAAGTATAGGATAATTGGTAAAAAAGCTCTTAAAGAAAAAGAGAATTACAACAAATAGTAGACAAATGGAAAAATTCTTCTCAAAACTTGTCAAAGTTAATAAAAAGTGGCATGAGATCAACATGTAAAATTGGTCTAGGATATGAGATAAAATCAGACAGTGAGGTTCTAAGTTATGAAGAAGAGATGGATAGAAGCATGTTTACTGCTTCTGATACTGACTTGGCTGATTCAATTGTATATAGTAGATTCTTAAAAACTGATAATTACAAAGGAGTTTCACCTCCTTTAAGTGGAGACTATACTCCTTTACTTGAAAAAGAATTTGATGAATCTATATGTGTATGGTAAAAAAGGACCTCAAGTGCCTGAAACAAAGGTCTCAGATGATAAAACCAGTGAATACTCTACCTGTCAATCTAATGATGGTGAAGAGTCACGTGGAAACACCTCTGAGTCCTCTGAATCAGAACCTGAAAGAGTGTCAAGTGAAGTGTCAAAGTCTAAATCTGTTAAAAGTGATAAACCTGTTGTGTCTGAACCTGAACAAAAACATGTTGAACCTAGTTGTGAAACTCACTTAAAATCTCCTAGGAAACAAGTAAATAAACCAAAGACACCAAAAAGGGAAAAGAATGATAAATGGAATAGAGTGTTAGGAGGAGGTTATGTGTATGCTCAGAAAAGATGTTTTGTGTGTAATAGTATTAGTCATTTAATAAAAGATTGTGACTTCCATGAAAGAAGAATGGCTAAAACAAATGAGTTGAGAAAACAAAAGATGGTTAATACTGGTAATAATGTGGTTAAACCTGTGTGGAACAATGTGAATAGAATTAATCATGCTAATCAGTTTGTCCCTAGACAAGTTCTACTCAATACTGGTAACACAAAGGTTAATTCTGCTCATCTAAGGGTTAATACTGGTCACTCCAAAATTAATTCTGGTAGACCAAATGTTAATACAGGTAGAAACCAGGTTAAACCTGTTGGGCAAAAGGTTAATCCTGCCCATTCCAAGGTTAATACTGGCTATTATAGACCAAAACAACCAGTTAAACCACAAGTGAATCAAGCTAATCATAGAAATTACTTTGCAAAATCTTCTTCACCTGTGAGAAGACCTATCTCATAGGTGAACAACTTTTACCAAAGAAGAAATTTCTCCAAATCAAAATCACCTGTGAGAAGACCTATCTCACAGGTGAACAACTTTTACCAAAGAAGACATTTCTCCAAATCAAAATCACCTGTGAGAAGACCATTTGAAAATAATACAGCAAAGACCTCAAACTCTTATGCTGTAAAGGGAAAAAGGAGGTCCCCTACTAGAAACTCAGACTATTGGCAATGGGACCCATTAAAAAAAGAACTTACCTATAAGTGCCAAAGCAGTGTCAGTGGATCATGTTCCTACAAAACTTATAAGTATGTAGATCCACAAACTGGACCCAAGCCTGCACAGGCCTGGGTCATCAAGGGAAACTAATCTCTTATTCTTGTGCAGGATCATTCAATACAGGAACTAAACTATAAAGATTTATTTGATAGTGCATACTCAGAGCACAAACTGGGTTTTAAGGAACCCATAGACAGCTTTGAAAGGAAGTTGTACATCAACTTATTTCCAGCAAGGATTGAAGACTGGAGAATTAGCAAAGGTGGAAAAGTCTGGAAGATAACTAGAGCTGATGGCACATCTGAATGCTACAAGAACATGAAAACCTTGGTGAAGTCTTGTGACAGGGAAGATCTAAATACTCTGTGGAAACTGGTTCAACTAGACTTCAAGAAAGGAGTAAGAGCTGATGTGAAGGCACATGAACTATATGTGGAGCTTCACAGAATGTTTGCACCAAGTTCTGTAGATGTGCACTGGAGCTTTCCAAGTCAAGATAAAACTCTCTTGTGGCAACTATACACTACAAGTGGAGTTCATCATATCTCAATCAAATGAGGTGTTAATATCTTTATGCTCACTGATGTGGTGTATCCTCTAAGCACTGAAGTACTCTATGGAATGATGTCTTCAAAACTTCAGTGTGAAGAACAAACAGATGCCAATGATAACCTTCTTCTCAGCATAGGTGGTCAACTGTGAACTAAGATCTGTGATGAGCTTGATCATGATTCCAAAGCAAAGAAAAGGAAGAGAGATTAACTTTTGAGAAAGCCATCATTTCTTCTCAAGGTTATTGCATCATTTTAAGAGACTTGCATTGTGTTTGAATAAGTCACTAGGACATGTGTGGTTTATGTTTTGCAAACATCAAAGTTTCTTTGTTTTGGATTAAGTATTTTATACACATTTTCATGCTTAACAAAGTTTCTTTTTGTTTCTTAAAATTACATGATACCTAGCTACATTTAAGGGGAGGTTAAATATATAATTTGAAAATAAAAATCATTCTTGCTAACAATTTGAATTAATGTGCATAATAAAGGTGTTTAAGTTGGGTGCATATATATGTCTTCTTGTGGTTTTTGGACTAACTCTTGCAGGGAAGGTATGGATTGCAGACATACAGAGGCTATGTTCAGATTTCTTTTGAGTCACTATTAAGTCGGGTGATTAAGTCTGGTTGACCAAAATTAAGTCTGGCAGTGTACTTTTATGACCGTCAGTACTGGTCATCAGCCCAATCATTTTTACTGTTTAAATAGTACCGTTACAGTTTTACAATATTCTAGGAGTATAAAAGGATAATATTTGATTTTATTTTCAATCTTTATCTTAATTTTCTCTCCAAAATTATTGTAACAAACAAATCACTTATTTTTAGCAAGAAAACCGCATCCTCTGTTTTCACTCTTGGCTATTTAAACTCATCATCAACACCTTTTCAAAAGTACTTTTCAAAGCGAAAACACTATTGCAATAATGNTTTTTTTGTTTCTTAAAATTACATGATACCTAGCTACATTTAAGGGGAGGTTAAATGTATAATTTGAAAATAAAAATCATTCTTGCTAACAATTTGAATTAATGTGCATAATAAAGGTGTTTAAGTTGGGTGCATATATATGTCTTCTTGTGGTTTTTGGACTAACTCTTGCAGGGAAGGTATGGATTGCAGACATACAGAGGCTATGTTCAGATTTCTTTTGAGTCACTATTAAGTCGGGTGATTAAGTCTGGTTGACCAAAATTAAGTCTGGCAGTGTACTTTTATGACCGTCAGTACTGGTCATCAGCCCAATCATTTTTACTGTTTAAATAGTACCGTTACAGTTTTACAATATTCTAGGAGTATAAAAGGATAATATTTGATTTTATTTTCAATCTTTATCTTAATTTTCTCTCCAAAATTATTGTAACAAACAAATCACTTATTTTTAGCAAGAAAACCGCATCCTCTGTTTTCACTCTTGGCTATTTAAACTCATCATCAACACCTTTTCAAAAGTACTTTTCAAAGCGAAAACACTATTGCAATAATGAAGTACTGTAACAAGCACAATCAGGTTGGGTTCTTGAAGAAACCAAAGGGTAGTGATGACTTCCATGAAATCGTAGACTTTCTAAAGGGTTCTTACATCAGATATCCATTAACATGTCACCCTATCATTTACGATTCCCTAGTCAAACAGTTTTGGCAGACTGCCGCTGCCGAAACTCTTGCTGATGGGACTCAAGAGTTAAGGGCAACTATAGATAATACTGCTTTCTCTGTTACTGAGGCTTTCATTAGAAGTAGTCTTCAATTAAATGATGCCTCAGGAATTACTATGTTGTCAAATAAAAAGATTTTTAAGGGTATGAAGAAAATAGGATACCTTACTGATGGTACTTTTACGTTTTGGAGAAGTCAATTTACTCCAAATTGGAGGTTCTTAATTCATCATTTGCTTCAATGTTTAAGTTCTAATAGTGGTGGATGGGATCAATTTGGTAGCAATCTTGCTTCTGCATTAATTTGTCTCTCCACAAATAAAACTTATGATTTTTCAAAAATGATTTTTGAAGCAATGGTAACAAATTCTAAAAGCACCACAAAGTTTTTGATGTATCCAAGATTTTTGCAAATGGTGCTAGATGTGGAAACAATTAATAAACTTCAGTATATGGTCATCCTATTTAAAAATAAGGTTTTTGCAAATATGAAAAGGAGTTTTAAAGGGAAATTCAAACCCTTGCTCCATGCTATGTTGCCTATTGGAACTGACAATGCAGGTACCTCTTCATCATCTGCAAGTGATAACTCATCCCAACCAATGGATAACCCTGATGTCCCTATCCCTGAACCTGGTTCATCTAGCTCTCCTGGCACCTCGCAAACATCCTCTACACCACCACAACTATCTACAGAAACTCACACCCACACCACAACTCATGAGGAGGAACAATCCTCAACAAGCAAGGAAACTCTCACACAACTTGCAAATAAGATAGAGGAGCTTGAAACTAAGTTAAAGGAGACTAAGCAAACCATGGGTGCTACTATTGAACAATTTGTCAAGAAGGTACAAAAGCTAGAAGGTGCAATGAAAGCTTCTGGTATGGTGTTCAGTAATGCTGAGGATGCTACTGTTGAAAACTCTTTCAAACAGAGGAGGAATTTGGATGATCAAGATCTCCAGACTCCTATAAAAGACAAGCTTCCTCAAAATTCAGAAGTTAGTCCTGAAGGAATGGAAGTAGCTGACATTTTAATCAACACTCTCAGTCAAAGTCAGCAAAAGAAATTGTTGAAAAAGAAAGTAGGAACAGAAGAGTTTGAGATAACTAAGCCTACTGATGATCTGGTTAAGTCTGTTGCAGAGGTTAAGTCTGCTAAGGATAAGTCTAGTACAGAAGCTGAAATTAAGTCTGCTGAAAAGGTTAAACCTGCTACAGAGATTAAGTTTGTTAGTGAAGCTGGGGTTACCACAAGAAGAGGAGGTAAAGGAAAGCAAATCATGGTGGAAGAAGCTCCTCAGCCCAAGAAAACTAAGAGACAAGAAAGAGAAGAAGCAGCAAGTCTAGCTGAGATTGCAAGAATTCAAGCAGAGGATCAAGCTGAGAAAGCTAGACTGGAAGCATTACAAGCCAAAGATGCTGAATTGGCTAGAAAATTAGCAGAGGATCTCAATACTACTAAGCAGCACAAGACTAAAAAGATGGCTGAGGAGCCATATCAGCCAACTCAGGATGAGATCAAGCAAATGATTGCCACAGATCCTAAAATAAGAAGAAAGGCTATTGAACTTTTTGCAGACCAAAGACTTAGTGAGGATTAGCAGACAGCACAACTTGTGGATTTTATCAATATGAAGAATAATCAAGCTCTGGATGTCATGATCAGTTCACTAAGAAGTTCTAAAAAGAAGAGGAAGAATCTCTCAGAAAGTGAATTGCTGTATGGAATGAAGAAATATTTGTGCAATCAGTGCAACTGGAAGATGTCTCAATTCCAAGGCATGTCTCCAGGACAAATAGAGCTAGCCTATTACATGGGATACAGAAGGACCACACACTTTCTCCCTATGAACTCAGAAAAAGAGGCACAGTATTATGGACTTAAAAGGTAAGGTACAACACTTCAAAAGGAGGATCTCAAGAAAAGAAAAACTGGGGAATCTTCTAAGGCTGCTACATCTGAAATAGTTATTGATGTTGAGAACATTGCTGAATCTACAAAGGATCTCCCTGTGATAAAGGATGAAGAAATAAAAGAGCCAGTATTAAGAAGATCCAGGTGAAAGACCACTAGCAAAAGGGGATAAAAAAAACTGATGAGAAAGAAAGTGTGCAAGAATCTTCATCTGATTCTCAAACCATAGAAACTATGACACAAAGTTTGAAAACACCTGCAAAAGTTATAAACTGGCAGATCATCAAGCAAGGAAACAACAGAGCAGCATACAAAATCATAAGAGAAGATTATACTGAAAATCTTAAACTTTCTAGCTATGCTGCATGAATTAACCAGGGATGATCTGAAGGAGTTATACAAGCTTATAGGGGCAAAATATGGAGATGGTGCACCTGAGGATGATTTTGAGAAGGTTCTTTTGGGAGACTTAAGAGTTATGTTTGATCCTCCAAGCAAGACAAATGATATTTGGAAAGTAACTCACTAACAAGAAGTGAGATATTGGAGGTATTTTTCTAGTTGTGCAGTTCACTGTCTAACATTGAAGACTGCACACATTTACATGCTTGCAGAGGTGGAATACCCAATCCCTCCTAGAGTTTGTAAGGCTATGCTGGAAAAGAAATTGTTAGGAGATAAGGAGGATGAGACAAAAGGCCAGCTTTTGAAGCTCATAGAAAAGCAGTCTAAGCAGGAGACTGCTTGGGGTGTTTGAAAGAATTTTCAAAAGTTGTGTAATATGGACTTGATGTAGACTTCATTGGAGTTTGTTTGGTGGAAGTGCCTTGCATTGACACAACAAATGGTTATCAGTACACCATGTCTAACCCACATAAGGACTGGCTAATCCAAGAGCAAACGGCTCTAGGTAAAGATGTCTCAAATCCGTTTATGGCTGACAATTTGCCAAAAATTGTATGGTATTCAACTCACCATATCTATTATAGTGAAGAGTTGACTAGCCCACAAGGTTGTGGCTTGTGGTAAAGGCAGTGGAAAAACTGTAATTGGTAATCAACTCACCAAGATGATGACTGTATTCCAACAAAGAGTTGGCTAGTCCAAAAGCAAACGGCTTTTGGTAAAGACATATCAAATCCGTTGATAGCTGATGGTTTGCTAAAAATCATATGGTTATCAATGTACCATAGTAT
>LBNU01002129.1:43796-56216 GCA_014162995.1 Artemisia annua | reverse complement strand
AAATGGTTATCAGTCCACCATGTCTAACCCACATAAGGACTGGCTAATCCAAGAGCAAACGGCTCTAGGTAAAGATGTCTCAAATCCGTTTATGGCTGACAATTTGCCAAAAATTGTATGGTATTCAACTCACCATATCTATTATAGTGAAGAGTTGACTAGCCCACAAGGTTGTGGCTTGTGGTAAAGGCAGTGGAAAAACTGTAATTGGTAATCAACTCACCAAGATGATGACTGTATTCCAACAAAGAGTTGGCTAGTCCAAAAGCAAACGGCTTTTGGTAAAGACATATCAAATCCGTTGATAGCTGATAGTTTGCTAAAAATAATATGGTTATCAATGTACCATAGTATTATACTGAAACATTGGCTACTCCAGAAGTAATGGCTATCTGGAAAAGAGACATCAAATCCATTCAATTTTTAGTGATTCACCTCTCACAGGAGTTCACACACCTGGAAGTGATGAGAATAGTATGAAACTTTTGGTTTGATGTACATATTGTCAATGTTGCTGCAAAGATCAGATGGTATTCAAGATTTGAAGATTGCTGCAGAAATCTCAAGATTCAACAAAAGTTGCAGCTCAAGATAATTCCAATGGAGCTTACATTCAATAATCCTCAAGGCATTTCTGAAGAAAGGAACTTGAAGATCATGGAGCATGAAGATCAAGTTAGGGGAGGATTGTTGGGAATTATTTGTAACAGATTTAAAAGTCTGAATAGTCTAGTTAAGTCGGGTAGATAGTTAAGTCTGCCAGTACAAAGTTAAGTCTGGCTAGCATTAGTTAAGTCTGTTTATTTTAGTTCAGTTAAGTCTGTTTTGCTGAACAAGTTAGATATCTTAGGAGATATTATAGGAAAGGATATGCACACGGTTAGATATCTTAGGAGAAGATATGCATGCATCCTTTCACACGTTTGTAGAATTAGGGTTTCCTTATAGTATAAAAGGAACCCTACGGCATTGTGCTAAATGCCAAGTTTTCAAGAAATTANCTTAGGAGATATTATAGGAAAGGATATGCACACGGTTAGATATCTTAGGAGAAGATATGCATGCATCCTTTCACACGTTTGTATAATTAGGGTTTCCTTATAGTATAAAAGGAACCCTACGGCATTGTGCTAAATGCCAAGTTTTCAAGAAATTAATAGAATACAAAGTTAGTAATTCTCTGTGTTGTTCTTAGTGCTTGTGTTAACATTCCACATTAACATCAATTATACATTGTTTAGAGTTTCTCATATAGATAGTTTGGATTTATCTAAGGTGTCTATTGTCTTACAAAGGCTGCTAAGATCCAAATCTTTGGACCTACATCAAATCCCCATACTTAACTATTGGTTGCCCTCAAGCAATCCTTCTTAAAATATTTTTGTTTTCATATCATCAAAGAATCATAAGCCAAGATAACGTGACTAAGCATCTCACGAAGGTGGAAAGTATAATTCACTCACACTCATATAATGAAATAACGGGTATAAGGAAATCACACTCAATTGCTTAGACGTGTTCAATAAATTACCATAGGCTTGTACAAAAAACTAAACTGCACCGACATGGCGTAAGCACCAAGTAAATCTATCAAAAGAGGTCCTTTATTCGGGTTATAACGTTAGGCTAAGGGTAATAATAAGGGTATGGATAAGACATGGCAATATATAGTGAAATTATTTAAAAATGAAAAATATAGGTTGAAAGTCCACTTTTCCTTTATATCGATTTCCCACTTGGCACATATTTCACCAAATACTTTATTCACTTCATATATTTTTTTTCTTCTTTTCTCTTGTTCTTTTGTTTTCTTGGGAAATAATTGATTTTCCCCCATACTTATGATAGACATACCACTTCAATTAAACTAGAAGTTTGCAACCTTCATACTTTGTTCAAAATAGCATAATCCACAATTTATTTACTTTTTCTCTTTTTCTTTGGACTTCCAACTAGGTTCAAGGTTTAAGGCTAAAGTTGTATATATATATTTTTTTTTCTTTTTCTTGGTTTTAAGAAATGAATAGATTGGCTCAGAGTGTTGTTCTAGGGTATCTAGCACTAAAGATAAGTGCTACAAAAGGGTTTATATGGAATTTAGCTAACATATAGTTCATTGGATGGCTATTTGGTGTAAATCTTATTTTTACCTCTTTATCATTTAAAATTACTTATATCACACGAATGTGATCTCACTACGGTCACGTAAAGATTTTAAGCACAAGTTCTAGAATTAATAAAACATCGGCACACTCATAAACAAAGAAACAAGCACAATTAGGGCATAAGGCTGAAAATTCCTCACATTTAAGTGGTAATGGTTATGAATATGCAAGCACGTTATCAATTCCGAGTCGAATTAGCTTAAATGACTTTAGATGATTTTATTTTTACAAAAGTTTATAGGCAGTGCGGCGTACTATGTTACAAAACCGTCGCACTTGGTTTGAAAATTTTGTTTTTTTTTTTAATTTTATCATTCCAATTTATCTCACCACCCCCCATACTTATTATGAACATTGCCCTCAATGTGACAGAATATAAATAAAATAGAGAAATGGGAATGAGTAACTTTACTATGTGACGAATTCAGCAAAATTGTACGAAGCAATGGAGCCTTCGTACTAAATTCGTAACATGCACATATCTCCATAAAACACACAAACAATATATAACAAAAGATTAGATATATTATTTATTAATATTAATAGTTATGAAAATTAATTGCATACCCTCTGAATCAGAACCTGAAAGTGTGTCAAGTGAAGTGTCAAAGTCTAAATCTGTTAAAAGTGATAAACCTGTTGTGTCTGAACCTGAACAAAAACTTGTTAAACCTAGTTGTGAAATTCACTTAAAATCTCCTAGGCAACAAGTAAATAAACCAGAGACACCAAAAAGGGAAAAGAATGATAAATGGAATAGAGTGTTAGGAGGAGGTTATGTGTATACTCAGAAAATATGTTTTGTGTGTAATAGTATTAGTCATTTAATAAAAGATTGTGACTTTCATGAAAGAAGAATGGCTAAAGAAAATGAGTTGAGAAAACAAAATATGGTTAATACTGGTAATAATGTGGTTAAACCTGTGTGGAACAATGTGAATAGAATTAATCATGCTAATCAGTTTGTTCCTAGACAAGTTCTACTCAATACTGGTAACACAAAGGTTAATTCTGCTCATCTAAGGGTTAATACTGGTCATTCCAAAATTAATTCTGGTAGACCAAATGTTAATACAGGTAGAAACCAGGTTAAACCTGTTGGGCAAAAGGTTAATCCTGCCCATTCCAAGGTTAATACTGGCTATTACAGACCAAAACAACCAGTTAAACCACAGGTAAATCAAGCTAATCATAGAAATTACTTTGCAAAATCTTTGTCACCTGTGAGAAAACCTATCTCACAGATGAACAACTTTTACCAAAGAAGAAGTTTCTCCAAATCAAAATCACCTGTGAGAAGACCCTTTGAAAATAATACAGCAAAGACCTCAAACTCTTATGCTGTAAAGGGAAAAAGGAGGTCCCCTACTAGAAACTCAGACTATTGGCAATGGGACCTATTAAACAATGAACTTACCTATAAATGCCAAAGCAGTGTCAGTGGATCATGTTCCTACAAAACTTACAAGTATGTAGATACACAAACTGGACCCAAGCCTGCACAGGCCTGGGTCATCAAGAGAAAATAATCTCTTATTTGTGTGCAGGATCATCCACTCAAGAACATGGGAAATAGAGGTATATTTGATAGTGGATGCTCAGGGCACATGTCTGGTAACAGGGAACACATAAAAGATTTTGAAGAATTCAAAGGAGGATCTATTACTTTTGGAGGTAGCAAAGGCTACATTACTGGTAAAGGTAGAATTGTTTTTGGCAATTTAGAATTTGACAATGTCTCTTTTGTAAAAGAACTTGGGCAATTTAATCTTTCTCAATATCACAAATTTGTGATAAGCAGCTAAAGGTTCTTTTTACTGAAACTGAATGTTTTGTTTTGACTTCTGACTTTAAGATGCCTGATGAAAGTCAGATACTCTTAAAAGTTCCTAGACAACACAATATGTACAGTTTTGATATGAAGACATCTGCACCTGTAAAAGGTTTTGCCTGTTTATTTGCAAAAGCTACATTAGATGAATCTAAATTGTGGCACAGGAGATTGGGTCATATAAACTTCAAAACTCTTAACAAACTTGTGAAGGGAAACCTTGTAAGAGGTCTACCTTCCAAGGTTTTCAAAAATGATCATGCCTGTGTAGCTTGCCACAAAGGAAAACAACATAGGGCCTCTTGCAAGGCCAAGCTTGAAAGATCCATTACTAAACCCTTACACATGCTGCATATGGATCTCTTTGGGCCTACTTCTGTATAGAGCATTAACTATGCTCAATATTGTCTTGTTATCACTGATGATTGTACCAGGTTTTGCTGGGTGTTCTTTTTGTTTTCCAAAGATGAAACTCCTGGCATTATTCAAAACTTCATAAGAAGGATTGAAAATAAACTCGATCAAAAGGTCAAAATTATTAGATCAGATAATGGGACTGAATTTAAGAACAGAAGTATGCTTGAATTCTGTGGAAACAAAGGAATTAAACAAGAGTACAGCAATGCTAGAACTCCACAACAAAATGGAGTTGCTGAAAGAATGAATAGGACACTCATTGAGGCTGCCAGAACTATGCTTGCAGATTCACTTTTACCTACTACTTTTTGGGCTGAAGCAGTTAATACTGCTTGTTATGTGTTCAATAGAGTAAGGGTGACTAAACCTCAGAACAAGACACCTTATGAACTATTATTTGGTGAAAAGCCAATGCTTAGCTACATAAGACCATTTGGATGTCATGTTACTATTCTTGATACACTTAGTGCTCTTGGAAAGTTTGATGGGAAGTCTGATGAAGGATACTTAGTTGGATATTCAACTACAAGCAAGGCTTATAGGGTGTACAATCTGGAAACCAAAAGAGTTGTTGAAAATCTTCATGTTGATTTTCTTGAAGAGAAACCTAATGTACAGGGACAAGGTTATAGATGGATGTTTGACGTTGATTATTTTACTGACTCTATGAACTATATTCCTGTCTCCTTGGAGAATCGAGCTAACTCTACTGCAGGTTCATCAAATGATACTTATAATGCAGGTACCACAAGTGAGGAAGAAGAAGTATCTGAGCATCTTATCATACCTACTACTGTTCAACTATCTGTAGATGCCAATGGGCCTAAGAGATCTTCTTCTCAAACAAAGGTGCCAAGTGCAGAAGCACAAGCTAAGGAGGCTTCTTCTCAAAATCCTGATACTCAAGTTCTTAGCAAAGAAGCAGATCTCCACTTGGATGCAGCACCTGAAATTACTACTACCATTACAAACTCTGTTAATACTGGCAGTGAGTCTGAAAAGCTTGACTTTACCTCACAAGCTGATCTTAATGATCCTGTTATACCGGAACCTATTATTAGTGATGTACCTGATGAAGGGCTCTTTACTGAAGCATCATATGATGGAGAAGGTGTGATCACTGACTTCAACAATCTACCAACAGAAGTTGATGTTAGTCCTGTTCCTACACTAAGGATTCACAATGTTCATCCAAAGAGTCAAATCCTTGGCAATCCTAAGTCAGCTGTTCAAACAAGGAGACAAATACAACAACAACTTGGATCTCATGCACTCATCAGCTTTATTCAGAAACAACAAAGGAACAATCACAAAGACCAACAACACTGCCTCTTTGCATGTTTTCTTTCTCAAAAAGAACCTACCAAAGTCACTGAAGCCTTAGATGATGAAAGTTGGGTTGAAGCCATGCAAGAAGAGCTTTTGCAGTTCAAGTTGCAACAAGTGTGGGTTCTTGTAGATCTACCTCATGGGGCTAAAGTCATTGGCACCAAGTGGGTCTTCAGGAACAAAAGAGATGAAAGAGGTGTAGTTGTCAGAAACAAAGCTAGATTGGTGGCCCAAGGATACAGGCAAGAAGAAGGAATAGACTATGATGAAGTTTTTGCTCCTGTGGCTAGAATTGAAGCCATTAGATTATTTTTGGCCTATGCATCCTACATGGGATTCACTGTGTACCAAATGGATGTAAAAAGTGCCTTTCTTTATGGCAAAATCACAGAAGAAGTATATGTCTCTCAGCCTCCTGGTTTTGTTGACCCTGCTCATCCTAAGAAAGTATACAAAGTGATCAAAGCACTCTATGGACTGCATCAAGCTCCTAGAGCTTGGTATGAAACTCTTTCTTCATTTCTTGAAGAAAATGGTTACAAAAGAGGGGTCATTGACAAAACCTTGTTCATTAAGAAGGACAAGAAAGATATTATGCTTGTGCAGGTTTATGTAGATGATATCATTTTTGGGTCAACCAAAAGGGCTTGGTGTGAAGAATTTGAGGCATTGATGAAAGGAAAGTTTAAAATGAGCTCAATGGGAGAACTCACTTTCTTTCTTGGCTTGCAAGTCAAACAACAGTCAGATGGTCTCTTTATATCACAAGAAAAGTATGTTGCTGACATGCTTAAAAAGTTTGACTTTGAAAATGTCAAAACTGCAGTCACACCCATGGAGAACAGAGTGCCTTTAACTAAAGATGAAGATGCTGCAGATGTGGATGTGCATCTCTACAGATCAATGATTGGCTCTCTTATGTATCTAACAGCCTCTAGGCCAGATATTATGTTTGCTATATGTGCATGTTCCAGGTTTCAGCTCAATCCCAAGACTTCACATCTTCATGCTGTGAAAAGAATCTTTAAGTATCTTAAAGGCAAACCAAATTTGGGGCATAAGGACTCATGTTTTAACCTGGAAGCTTATTCAGATAGTAATTATGCTGGAGCAAGTCTTGATAGGAATTCCACAACAGGAGGTTGTCAATTCATAGGCAGAAGGTTGATTTCATGGCAGTGCAAGAAGCAGACCATAGTGGCTACTTCCACTACAGAAGCTGAGTATGTGGCTGCTGCAAATTGCTGTGGTCAGGTACTACAGATTCAAAATCAAATGCTAGATTATGGTCTAAACTTCATGAATACTAAAATATTTATTAATAATGAAAGTACCACATGCATTGTCAAAAATCCAGTATATCACTCTAGGACCAAACACATAGATAGAGATTGTTTTGAGAAAAATCTCATTAAAGTTGAAAAGATTCACACTGATTTCAATGTAGCTGATTTGTTAACAAAAGCATTTGATGGACCAAGGTTCAACTACTTGGTAGTCAATATTGGTATGATGAACCCATAGCTACATTTAAGGGGAGGTTAAATGTTAAGTATGTAATTGGTTGGAAGTTTAGTTAAAACTGGTTATTTAGCGTTAATACGGGTGGCTTAGTTGGTCTTCATTCAGGCTATGTATATATGTTTGGTTTTTACTAATCATTTTAGGTTTCCAAGGACTTACGCATTTGTACAACTTATTTTAGTCTTGGGATGTTAGTTTGGATCAAAGGCTATATTGCTTGTTAAGTCTGGTGAGAAAGTTGTTAAGTCTGGTTAACTATTTTTAAGTCTGGTAGTGTTAATCTACAATTAATACTTTACCATTGTGACTGATCACTCGCATAATGATTTTTTACTGTTCAATCTAACCGTTATCAATCAAATGGGTATATAAGTGAATAAAATTGATTTACTTTTCATCTTTATTCATTATTTCCAATTAAGTAAAAAGTCTTTCAAAAGGTCAACCATACTCTGTTTTTCACCAGTCCAAATCTTCTCTCACCAGTACTAACATGGCATTGCTTGCATATAGTGCTAGACATAATCAAGTGGGTTACTTAAAGAAGTCATCAAAAAGTCACGGTTTTGATCAAATACTTACCTTTTTAAATCATTCATCTATTAGGTATGCTCTGACTTGTAATCCCACTGTCTATGATTCTTTGGTCACACAGTTTTGGCACACTGCTATTGCTGAAACTCTTCCAAATGGAATCAAACAACTAAGGGCAACCATTGATAATGTTGATTATATTGTCACTGAAGCATCTATTCGAGAATGTCTTCATTTAAATGATGCTTCAGGGGACTTTAAGTTGCCACATAAATTTCTTGTTGAGGGTATGAAATATATTGGATATCCCACTGGTGCAAATCTCAAATTTCTAAAACGTGATCTTTCATCTCAATGGCGATTCCTAGTACACCATTTGCTTTAATGTTTAAGTTCTAAAAGTGGGGGATGGGATCAATTTGATACAAAGATTGCTTCTGCCATGATCTGTCTTGCTCTTGGCAGAACTTTCAATTTTTCTAAATTGATTTTTACTGGAATGGTGTTAAATGTGAATAGTCAACATAAGTTTTTGATGTACCCTCGTTTCATACAAGTGGTTTTAAATATTGAGACAATAAAAAATACTATTTATCATGTAAAATGTCTCAAAGCAAAGGTTTTTGGGAATATGAGAAGTGGATTTACAGGGGATGAAACACCTTTGTCTGTGGCTATGTTGTTTGCCTCTAACCCTTGTGCAGGTTCTTTAAGGCCTTTAGATGCTCAGTTTGCTCCAATACACACTCTTGAACTCAGCTCCTCAGAATGATATCATTCTACTCATAAAGAGTCTCCCATTCTGAGTACAGATGATATTTTGAAGGTGGTTCCTACACTTCTTGATCGTATTAAAGGGTTGGAGCAACAGCTAACCAAGACAAATAAGAAGGTAGAAAGGTTGGAGCATGCTTTGGAGGAACTTGGAATTTCCTTGCTCAGTTCTACGGATGCAAAATCTGACAATTCATCCAAACAAGGGGGTATTGGTCACAAACAGCCGTTAGTTCTCCTAGACTTGAAGATGCAAAACTGATCATTAACCTAAGTCAAAGTCAGAAGAAAAGAAAAATGTTAAGGGAAAGAGTTGTGGACAAAGAAGCAGTTAAGTCTGATTCAATGGAAGCAGTTAAGTCTGGTTCAATGGATAAGTCTGGTTCAATGGATAAGTCTTCTCAACCAAGCAGTAGACAGAGGGAAGGAAAGCAAATTGCTCAATCACGCTCTATACCTACGAAATCAAAGAAACAGACCAGACAAGAGGAGGCAAGCTATGCTAAGAATGATAGACTTCTGCAACAAAATGCAAGTCAGGCACATCTTTTGAAAAAGTATAAAAGAGTTTAAATTCTTTAACTCTTGACTGTGTTTGAATGAATTCTTAGAGTAATGGATTGGTGAGAACATTACACTTAGTGGAAGTGCCTTGCACTGACACAACAAATGGTTATTAGTCCACCATGTCTAACCCACATAAGGACTGGCTAATCCAAGAGCAAACGGCTCTAGGTAAAGATATCTCAAATCCGTTTATGGCTGACAATTTGCCAAAAATTGTATGGTATTCAACTCATCATATCAGTTATAGTGAAGAGTTGACTAGCCCACAAGTTTGTGGCTTGTGGTAAAGGCAGTGGAAAAACCATAATTGGTAATCAACTCACCAAGATGATGACTGTATTCCATCAAAGAGTTGGCTAGTCTAAAAGCAAACGGCTTTTGGTAAAGACATATTAAATCCGTTGATAGCTGATGGTTCACTAAAAATCATATGGTTATCAATGTACCATAGTATTATACTGAAACATTGGCTACTCTAGAAGTGATGGCTATCTGGTAAAGAGAAATCAAATCCATTCAATTTTCAATGATTCATCTCTCAGGAGTTCACACACCTGGAAGTGATGAGAATAGTATGAAACTTTTGATTTGATGTACATATTGTCAATGTTGCTGCAAAGATCAGATGGTCTCAAGATTTGAAGATTGCTGCAGAAATCTCAAGATTCAACAAAAGTTGCAGCTCAAAATAATTCCAATGGAGCTTACATTCAAAAATCCTCAAGGCATTTCTGAAGAAAGGAACTTGAAGATCATGGAGCATGAAGATCAAGTTAGGGGAGGATTGTTGGGAATTATTTGTAACAGACTTAAAAGTCTAAATAGTCTAGTTAAGTCGGGTAGATAGTTAAGTCTGCCAGTACAAAGTTAAGTCTGGCCAGCATTAGTTAAGTTCGTTTATGTTAGTTCAGTTAAGTCTGTTTTGCTGAACAAGTTAGATATCTTAGGAGATATTATAGGAAAGGATATGCACATGGTTAGATATCTTAGGAGAAGATATGCATGCATCCTTTAACACGTTTGTAGAATTAGGGTTTCCTTATAGTATAAAAGGAACCCTACGGCATTGTACTTAATGCCAAGTTTTCAAGAAATTATAGAATACAAAGTTAGTAATTCTCTGTGTTGTTCTTACTGCTTGTGTTAACATTCCGCATTAACATCAAGTATACATTGTTTAGAGTTTCTCATATAGATAGTTTGGATTTATCCAAGGTGTCTATTGTCTTACAAAGGCTGCTAAGATCCAAATCTTTGGACCTACAATCTTTATGCGGCGCATGTCCTTCAGTGTCTTGGATTGTATCTGGTGAAGTCTTAATAATGATAAGCCGTATGTCATAAGTGTAATGCGACGTATCTGGAGTAGAACGAGCTTGATTTTCTTCGTTGACCAAAGTTTCATATGCGGCGCATGATATAATTACATGCGGCGCATTCTTCAAAGTCAGGAAATGGTCTTCGAATTCATCTAATTATGATATTGCGGCATATCTGTTGAGATAGATACGGCGCATCTTCTGGATTTCAGTAAACTTTTAACATCTTGCTCGTTTTGCTCCATAATTAGTCCAAAATCGCCAAGTTTCACCTATTACCTGTTTTTACCTGAGAATTACTAAAGTAAACATTAAAGTACCGATTCTCATATATAATATAGTTAAACAAGTCAAATAAATAGGATAAATGATGATAATAATATGTACTTATAATCTCAATTTTGATAAGCTTAAAACGATATTTGTTCCTAACCATGGAATAAATTACTATTCACTAAACAACGAGATTATGATCCGCAATAGAAGGGTTATGCCAGTTGCCCTTATCTTGAATTTATACATATCATATGGTATACCATTTGACCCCAATTTGATGTATAAGGAAAAGTGTTGCGAAGGCCAAGGTACGTTCCCTATTTAAATTTTTTTCACTGGCACAACAATACGGCGCATCTAAGTACTCTAAGCGCTGTATCTATGACCAATTATGATACATTGACCAGTCAACGAATTTTAGATAAATACTGCGCATCACAATTATGTGATGCGGCGCATCGTATTTACCCTATAAATAAGAACGAGATACGCCAGATTTCGTTTTTACCCCAAACTCACACGCAGTAAAAGCACACACTCGTCATTTTGATCTAAACTCGTTAATCCAATTTCCGAACTTGTCTCTTACATCCTATAAGGTATTAATCCTATTTAATTTTTTTTAATTTCGCGTTTTGTAATTTTATGAAAATTAGGGTTTATGCTATAGATCGAATTAGATAAAAATTGGATTAAGGCTTATGATCTTGACACTATAGAGATGGTTTCCCCTAAACTAATTTACAACCCCATTAACCTGATTATGCGAATTCGAATTATTTTGAAAACTAGGGTTAGAATGGGTTTGGTTTGGAAATAGGGGGAAATAAATTTATTGGGTAAATAAGATAAATAGATTTTGATATATGGGGGTAAAAGAGACCGTGATGCTGAGTGCCCAACCCCTTTTCTTTTATACTGATATTTCATTAGATGCGGCGCATTGAGATTAGGTGATACGGCGCAACAAACTATTTTTAACAAAGTTGCTTTAACTTTAGTTGCACCGTATTAAATGATTTGATGCGACGCATATCCGATGCGCCGAACTCTAGTTTTACCATACGTCGCATCAATGAACATTGTTACATGCTCCGTATCTCTTATTTCGCCACGGCGTATTACATATACGACGCATTGATATTACCAATGCGCTGTATCACCTGACTAACTGAATACTAATTACTTTTCTTTTTCAGAATGGAACTACCTGTCGCAACAAACTATTTTTAACAAAGTTGCTTTAACTTTAGTTGCGCCGTATTAAATGATTTGATGCGACGCATATCCGATGCGCCGAACTCTAGTTTTACCATACGGCACATCAATGAACATTGTTACATGCTCCGTATCTCTTATTTCGCCACAGCGTATTACAGATACGACGCATTGATATTACCAATGCGCCGTATCACCTGACTGACTGAATACTAATTACTTTTCTTTTTCAGAATGGAACTACCTGACGTAGCAAGTAGGCATCCATGGCTACGTTTTGAGTTGATGGGGTTGACTCAGGGTGCTGAGGATGATTACCTCACGAGACTCAGGAGATTTTACCACAGGAAAGTATTTAGTGTGCCAGTTTTAGACTTTGAGAGTGTTGGGCATGTGGATGGTGGTAACGCAACAGATAGGTTACGAACCAGGTTTTAGATGGTACACAGTGATGCTGAGGGGCAGG
>LBNU01002129.1:29874-43454 GCA_014162995.1 Artemisia annua | reverse complement strand
ATTATTATCGATATAATTGGAGTGACTTGTCTAACTTGGTAAATTTCTAGGATTACACCCAAAAAGCCTTTATATGTTATGTGATATTAACTAACTACATTGGTTAGTTAACCCCCGTATAAACTCCTTTGTTTACTCTCACTTTTAGAGTAAGATACCCCTAGAAAAACCCTCAGAGCCATTCCTTTCGTTTCTTACACCTTTGTTTAAAATGTTTCGTTACACCCTTACACCTTAGCCTACCCTGTAGATTAAAATCCGTGGTTAGTTACTTTAGGCAAAGTGTGTTTCCTTAAATTACCTGTGTTCGCGTGCATAATTCATTATCTTTGGTTAGGTCGGGAAATTGCACAATGCAATTGGAGTGAAAGTACATATTGTATAATTTTAGTTTATTTTTTGTGTGTTTACTACTTTCACTATTACAGTTATTTCTGAAAGTTATGAAAAGTATGGAAAAATTTTCCGGAAATATCGTCATTGAAAAAGTTGTGAAATTTTACACATATAAAGAAAAAAAATCGAAAAAATAGAAAAGAAAAAGAAAGAGAAGAAGTTGGAAGTTTGTTTAAGCAACTTGAGTAGGGATCCAGTGAAAAGAAAACTTTAAATGAGAAGGATGAGAAATAGCTATAACCACACATTTGAGATGCATCGAGTTGAATTAGATGCAACTACATTCTTTTAGATGCGTCCCAATTAGTTTCAAAAGTGATTTTGAAGTGAAAATGATGCAAAGTAGTAATAGCAATAAATTTGACCCGCGGTGGACGAAAAATACATAGAATTCGCCTAACTTGACGAAATGCATCTAATATATGTATATGCATCTAATTTTTTTGCTAGAAAATATATTAGGGTGCATCTAAAAGTTTAGAGATGCATCTAATTCAAGTCAATACATCTCCAATGTGTGGCTATAGTTATTTCTCATTCTTCTCATTTTAAGTTTTCTTCTCATTTGATCCTAAGTCTAACCAACTTATGTAAAGTTTTGTATTAAGTGGGAGATATCACCACTATTTGTTGTTGTATTATATTTATGGATTGAATGGGAGTTGGCCGTTATGGGAACACCAACTAAGGATTATTCTTTGTTTAAGATTTTATTGAGTATAATTCGTGTCTACCTAAAGCGTGAGTTACATGAGTCAAAAGCGTGAGTTATTCAATGATATGAGTCTTATTCATGGGATGGTTGGGAAAGTAATTAACCACACTTAGGATTTTAATTTATTTGTTTGTTTGTTTTTTATTTTACACCAATTTATATCCTAAATGTTATCCCTACCCAACCGTATTGTTATATTCGTTGTTAGCTTTCGAGCATCCGGATATGATGATGGCTAAGTAAGAATATTAAATGTATGAGTAAGGTAGTGACCATCCGAGTATTAGATTAATTGATTAACGTGCTAGCGATCTAGTGTGTGACTTGGTGACCATCCGTTATGCAAATAACGCGCCAACGATCCAAGAAGTGCACTAGTGACCATCCGTTAGTTGAAGCGTCGAAGACTCGCGCTAGCGATCTACGAAGTTTATGCATGAGATATTTGAACACAGCTAGGTTCAACCCTTAAGCCTCAAAACCCTTTCTACCGCTTTAGACTTGTTACTCCTTGGCTTTAGTGAGGGAGATGCGTATACTTGTCAAGCTTATGATAGAATATTCGTCACAACTAAGCAACTAAACGATTTAGAATTGTTTTATATTGAAAAATTATTTTGTTTCTACTTCGTTAAGTGTTTGGTTGTGTGATTGTGATAAGACGAATACGTGCATTAATGATAAAAATAAATCCTAATACCTTTTAGGATACATTTTCATAAGATAAATCTAAGGTTTACTTGGGGACAAGTAAAGTTCAAGTGGGGGGATATTTGATGAACTCAAATAAGTACACATTATTATCATCATTTATCATATTTATTTGACTTGTTTTACTATATTATATATGAGAATCGGTACTTTAATGTTTACTTTAGTAATTCTCAGGTAAAAACAGGTAATAGGTGAAACTTGGCGATTTTGGACTAATTATGGAGCAAAACGAGCAAGATGTCAAAAGTCTACTGAAATCCAGAAGGTACGCCGTATCTATCTCAACAGATACGCCGCAATATCATACTTAGATGAATTCGAAGACCATTGCCTGACTTTGAAGAATGCGCTGCATGTAATTATATCATGCACCGCATATGAAACTTTGGTCAACGAAGAAGATCAAGCTCGTTCTACTCCAGATACGCCGCATTACAATTATGAAACACGGCGTATCACTATCAAGACTTCACCAGATACAATCCAAGGTACTGAAGGACATGCGCCGCATAAAGATCTAAGTTACGCCGCATCTGAAGACGGTGTACGAATATTCTTGAATATATTAATCTTGGACCCCACGCGAAGTTAAGTCAATGCACCACATCTACTTACTCAATGCGCCGCATCGAACCCTAAGACAGAAACTATAAATACCCCAAGACCTAGACGAATTTTGTGTGCAACATAATCCTAAGGAGCCGAGTTCGGTCGAAGAAGCAACACAAGACACACCCCAAACGAAGATATTAGAGCTGTAAGAAGGTCCTGCATGTATTTAATTCATTNCATAAAGATCTAAGTTACGCCGCATCTGAAGACGGTGTACGAATATTCTTGAATATATTAATCTTGGACCCCACGCGAAGTTAAGTCAATGCACCACATCTACTTACTCAATGCGCCGCATCGAACCCTAAGACAGAAACTATAAATACCCCAAGACCTAGACGAATTTTGTGTGCAACATAATCCTAAGGAGCCGAGTTCAGTCGAAGAAGCAACACAAGACACACCCCAAACGAAGATATTAGAGCTGTAAGAAGGTCCTGCATGTATTTAATTCATTAAGTAGTTTTGTTTTATTGTAGTAGTACACTTTAATTCATCAGGATAGATGGGTATGTGTATGTGACTACGGAAAATCATACACACCTCTTAAAATTGCTTTCCCATCAATTAAAGTTTATATGATGATGTCTTTGGTGACTTATATTAGTGCATTGATAACCTCTATGTCTAGCTGAACACTGGTTGGGCTGCCATACCCTTTCCTCGCCTATTTAATCTGACCTTTGGATAAATAGGATAGTCATAAGTAATCATTAAGGGTTTACCCGCCAATATAATAAGATCCAACGAGAAAGATTTAACTAATATACAATTCATATAAAACTAGCAATAAAACAAGTGACAAGCTACTTAATTATCAGGACAGGTCTTCTTTTAGTCTCTATTATCTATCTGTGTACGTGTATGTTATTTGCTGATTCGTGCTCATTAGTTTAATTTACTGTTTAACTCAACCAATCTGTGCCAGTCTCTCAGGCTGAAACCCCCTTGCGTTAGATTAGGCTGTAAAACTAACTTAGGACATTAAAATACTGATTAGGTTAACTAGATAAATCGTTCCACTCTTAGTGATCGACACTCTACTTACCATTATATTCATACTAACCGGGTACACTGCTCGTTAAGTGTGTGTGTTATTGATAACTCGGCTAAATATAAATTTAAAACTTGAGTAGGCATTAACACTGCTAAACCGCAACGACACATCACGCGCATCAGTTAGTCACATTGACTATTCTACCCCCGTGTTAAACCCTTTGTTGCACTCACCTTTAGTGCAAGATACCCCTAGATACACCCTTTTTGAGCCTATCCTTTCGTTTCTTACCCATATTATTGTTTCGATACACCTATTTGGCTTAGCCTACCGTGTAGTCTTGGTTTATGGTTGGGAAGTTGCCACTTGTTCTAGTTTGAGGTTCAAGTCAAGAGATTCAAGAATCACACCTACGTGGAAGACCCATCTTTGAAGATCATGAGAAACCCACTATTGTTACATGTATAGTTCATTTCAAGTGGGGGGATATATTTTATTTCTTGTTGTTATGAAAAAAAGTGAAATTCTGTATGTAGATAGTTATCTTTGGTGCAACCTTGTATAGCACCGTATTTTGAGCTTTGAAAGAGTTAGTATCGAAGAGGCCACTTCGATCACATATGAAGAATGAAGTTGTTGGTTCTTAATCGCCAACATGAAGACCAAGTGTTGTGCCCATCATGACGTCCGCTAATGGCACACACTTGTTACATGATCCAATTTTTGCATTTTGAAGCTTGGACTTTGGATGAACGTCAAGTGGTAGCAACTCGGTTATAGGCTAAGACTATTTGCTTTCTTTTTCTTTTTACACCATTATTGTGCATCCCATGTCATATCCTACGCTTTAGTTGTGAATCATGCTTAGGTGAAGGATTTGAGCAGTCATTGGTGTCTTGCCTGGCGTTCCGATCATGTACCATTGCCTTTATCGCCTTTGTCGTAGTATGTTAGTAACAACACTACACCCATAAGCCTTATATATGTTCACCCAATATTGCCTTTAAAAATTGTTTCGACCTTAGCTCTAGTGGTAGAGATTTGTGTGACCGCCAAGCTTATGATAGAATACATTCTATGACTGTGCGTTGAGTGATCACCCTGAAATTAACACTTAGATTAGGAGAGAGAGATGAGTGTTTGTTCCTATTTCGTGAGGTGTTCGGCTTTGATATATTCTAGCATGGGAAGTTTTTAGACTCATATTTTTCAGTTTCTTGGGAAATATCTTTTTAAAAATTATTCTAAAAGGTCTACTTTAGGGCAAGTAGAGTTCAAGGGGGGGATATTTGATAACATCAAATAAGTCCATGATTTAAGTGTTAATTTCCCCCTTAATTACTCATCTTTTGTATCAATATGTTAGGATATATACTCTTATTCGTTTATATTCTGTTTTCAGGGCAAAGATGAGCAAAGGAACGAAGAAACACAAAAATAGAAGGACTAAAGAGAAAATATGTGAAGTATGCGGATTCTGCACCAACTACGGCGTAGAGACTCTATCTACCAACGCCGTAGCAAGAACTTATGAAGACTACGGCGTAGCTCAACCATGACTACGGCGTAGTAACTTATTAAAGGGCTCTACGGAGTAGCCACTCTCCACCTACGACGTAGACCCCAAAATGAATCAGTAAAGAACTCATGTGGCCAAAGAAGAAGTTACGGCGTAGTTTCCCAAATAACTATGCCGTAGAAGCAACTAAGGATGAAATTACGCCCGTAGCACTTGATCAAGCTACGGCGTAGTTGAGATTAACAAAGGCTACGGCGTAGCAACTCATTCAGCTACGCCGTAGCAAAGTCGGGCCTATAAATACCAACCCTAATTCCAAGTTTATTCATTCACTTTTCACCACACAGAAGTTGGGAGGAACTCAGGGAGCAGGAGGAATGAAGTTCAATCTGCGTACAAGTCATTTCCAAGGGAGAATTCACACACCAATCATAAGTTTATTCATTCCTTTGATTTGTATTCAATTCATGTTTATATTTGTGATATTAAACACTTGTTTTACTGCATTATGAATATGAGTGGCTAAACACCTCTTGGTCTTAGCCTTGTTATGAAATTGTTGTTATTATGATTTAGTTTTCTCCGCATCTATTATCGTCTTGTTTGTATACTTTCTTGGCTAGTCTTAGGACACTCTAGTTTTGGTAGTATTGAGGATTGGTAGTTCCTTGGAGGCTTGGTGATTAAACCTAGGTCCCAAGCCAATGGGGATGTGACTTGGTGGTAGAAATATCACCATACATGTGCGAATTAACCCTAGGACCACCTACTAATGTGATATGCTTAAAGAAGTTATAGGGGGTGTAAGATGTGACCAATACCCGCATCCCGCTAGACTTGTCCAAGTTAGTAGAGGTACTTAATGACTCTTGCATCGTCGTAGGTTCACGCCGACCGATGAATTCTCGTATTTACAATATGCGGGAATAGGACAAGGTGTAAGATAGATTTAGGTAATTTAACCCATTGGTCCTAAATGTATATAACCCTCAGACGAAACGATAGGATGCACTTGCTAGAAAACTAATCATGATAATAACAAGAGTAGTAATTAGGTTAACACTGCTTCTCCCTACTGATTCTCTTTTATTTAATTACTTGTCTTGTCATTTACTTTTATTAGTTAATTAATCTCTATAATCATAAACCCCCTTTTAAACGTGACACTAAACTTAGAAAGACTCCACACGCATAGCTCTTGGGACGACCTCGGCTTTACCAACTAGCTATACTTCACACGACCGGGTACACTGCCCGATAGTGCATTACGTAGACCTTAGGTAAACGAGCAACTTATAAATATTAAAACCTGGTCGGTAAAACCTGCATCAATACCCCTGATATTATGTAAAGTATATATCTATTTACACTTATTTATAGAACTTTTGATAATTAATAGATAAATAATCATGCAGGACTAATGACTCAAAGATTTAGAAGAAATAGCTATAAGACCGCCGGTCATATAGAAGAAGAGCACCAGTTACGGGCACTAAAGGTCAACTATGTACCTACGAGTCTATACTGAAGTACGCCGGTTTATTATTAAAAGCACCCCGGATAACTGAGGGAAGCTCGTCGGTTATATGACATTGTGCGGCGTACTCCCCCTGTCAATTATACTTCTCTATTAATGAGCCACTTCAATGATGAGGCCGATCACTTGCCCATCATTACTCACCATACCCGTCCATAGGTCGTTGCTGGACCAATAAATAGTGGCAAAAAACGTAGTAAAATATATCCAATCATATACCAATCATAACTAAGTTCCAGTGAAGTGTAGGAAGTGGTTAAACACCAAAACCACTTACCGAAGGTCTGTAGTTGCAGTAAAAGTTATTTGTAAGTCGTGAGAACGTGGTTCAATCTCTGTAACAGTGGTATAACTCTATTTCTTAATATGAATACGATCACATTTTATTTGTTTGACATTTGTTTCTTTAGTTTGAATATAAGGATGAGCATAGGTCTGAACCAGTTGGAACCGAAACTGGTGGAACCAAGAGCTGAATTTTATGAAAAGTAGGAACCCAGAAGTGAACCGAATATAGTTTTTTGTTCCTGTTCCGGTTCTTTAGGTCTACCCGGATAGGAACCGCTTTTCGGAAGAAAAAGAATAACCTAATGTACTAATGAAGCCAATAAAAAACACAAAAAAAAAACTGAATTTTTTAAGCACTTGCAACCATTTACGTTTAAACTAATAAGGCAATAACAATTAACAACTAAAGCATAGATTCAAATAAACAATCATTCTATAGTTTCACTTGTTTATATTCTTAATAAAACATTAATGCATAACAATCCGGAAAACAAAATAAGATAACTTAAAACCTTGTCCAACAAAATAACTAAGACCGTTTATAGTTTCACAGTTTGTTTCTCTTGGTATCTTTCGGTTAGTTTCTCTAACTGTTCTTCCATATCCTTGAATATCCTAATTAATTTTGTTCTCAACTTTCTCACCCAATCTTGGGTGCAAATCAAAGCTTCCACAATTGGTGTCGGCAAGCGATATGTATAAGGTCTAGTACACGTCTACACGTACTAAACATCGCTTCATATGCCACGGTTGATGATAGTTTTTTATGTGAGTTTTGTATGTTGAATGATCTTGGAATGTTATCAGGTTTAGATTAATTATTGGTTTGTAGATATTTCAATGAATTAAGATTAGGATTCAGAGTGTTTGGCTTAATTTTTCCTGAAAGTAGGCTAGTAGGGTTTTTTTTTTATTGCATTGGTATGTATGATTTGAGACTTTGAGTATGAGAAGCAAAAAAAATTACATGTTCGTATATATTATTGGGTATTTGGTTACGGAACAGAGAACCGGTGTAACCGAACCGAACCGACCTAAGAACCGAAAAAACTCAAAATCAAAAATCGGAATTGGAACCTTCGGCTCTGGTTCCAGTTCGGTTCTTTTTGGTTCCATTTCGGTTCTTGGTCCGGTCCGGTTCTTTGGTTCTTCTGCTCATCCTTATTTGAATATGGAGTAATCCACTTATGTTTGTTTGGGCACTTTAGCATGTGATATGGATATGAGAATTGTATAAATGCTTATGAGTACGTAACTAGCGTATTTGATATATTACAAATTCGGTTAAGTATCTCTTGTTTGATTAATCATTGAAATTGTCATAGGTTGAAAGATGTAGTTGTTTTGATTGATTATGAATCATCTATCAATAACGAGTCATTACTATGCTTGTGAGAATTGGATAGTAAAATACTTGATATCCTGAATTATGATATGTTTAAGTACTAATCTCACGTCTAACGACTCGACTGGGAGAAATATGCTTATTATGTTTCATCCACATATCACTCTTTATGCACTTGATATGCTTAGGATTATATGCTTAGCCTAAACAAACATATTCTTAATTACTTTGGTAAAACATTCAAAAATCTTAACTCCAACAAAAACGATTTTAGTGATAAGTGACAATGTTAGGATTACGTTTTATTAATATCAAGTCTCGGTCATTAAGTTTTGTAATAGGTTGCTTTAGAATATTGTTTAGTCAAGTATTATCAATGTTTACTTAAGTTTATGTCATGATTTTATGTTTTGTAAGAGTCTAAGGGGCAATATTGATATTAGTAGAAACTTATGTAATGCCCTAGACATTCCACTATAAATATTGGTGTAACCCTCAAAAGAGGGTGTTGGTTCTCTTAGTAATAACATTGTCTTTCATTTTACACACACAAGAGTTCCTTCCACTTTCTCTCTCTACTCTATTTCTCTCTCTAAAGATTATATGTTCTTATGTTACAAAATGGTGACCTAACAAGTGGTATCAATCGCCAAGGGATAATATAGGTTGTTTTTAGGTTAAATTTGGTAGAAAAACTAAGTTTTTGGCTCGTTACTGCTGATTCTGTCGAGTAGGGATTGTGGTTATCGAGTAACATAGGGTGTCTATCGAGTAAGGTGGCTGCAAATTTTGGAGTATCGAGTTTGGTTGTCTAGTATCGAGTAAGACCAACTATTCCTTATCGTTCTATCGAGTAAGGATCCGTAATATTCTAACCTAGGCTACACTATACTCGATAACACTTTATTTATCGAGTAAGGACTATTAATTCATTATTTTTATCGAGTAACCATTATCCTACATTCTTATCGAGTAAGGATTTCTACACCTTTTATCGAGTAAGCTTCAGCTTATCGAGTAAGTACATCACATCTTTTCACCGTCTAGTTTTACCAACACACCTAATCTACAACAACAACCTTTCTTTATCCTTAAAAGATCCATTTCACATAATCACTAATCATGTCTCAACCTCCGTACTACAATTACCTTCAACATCATCAGCAGTCACAACAAAATCGTCAACAACAACCGTATCATCAACCATACTACATGCACGAACAACATCTACTCTTAATGCATCAACAACAATTTCCACAGCAACAACCACACTTCCAACAACAACCATTCTTACATCAACAAATGCAAACCAATCTTCCACCAACTAAGCAAACACACTGGTTTGATCAAATGTGCGAAGCAATCACTAGTCAGCAATCCCGTCATGAAGCTGGGTTCCTTGATATTCCTCCTATACTCACACCAGGCAACTATGTTCAATGGGCTAGTCGTTTCTTACGATTCATTGAACTCAAGAAACCTCATGGGAAGTTTATGAAAAAGGTCATTCTTGAAGGTCCATTTCAATGGCCAACTACAACGACTCCAGGTGATCCTAATGCAAATCCTCCAAGACCTGACACTGTTACTCCACTTCCTGAATCCTCACTCACCGCAGAGCAACAACTTCATCGGGAAGCAAATGAACTTGAAATGATTTACATTCTTCAGGGAATACCTAATCTGATCTTTCGTAGCATTGATGCTCAGAAAACTGCTAAGGATATGTGGGAACATGTTCATCTCTTGATGGAAGGCACTGAATTGAATCAAGAAGACATGCAATCTAAGCTTTATATGGAATATGAAGACTTCATGATTGAATCAGGGGAATCGCTTGAGTCTTACTATCATCGTTTCACGAACATCATTAATGATCTGGATCGACACAACATCATACTCCCCAGGATTGCTATCAACACTAAGTTTCTCAGTTGTCTTGGTCATTGTAGAACACTAGATAACATCACAAACACGCTCATACTTGTGGTTTTGGTTCGTTGCATATAAGAAAGAAAAGAAAGAAATGTAGAGAGAGAAAGTTAGAGAGAGAAATAGATGAAGCCTTAGAGAGAAAAACAAAAAAAAGAAATGAGATTATGAGAAGGCTTACCCTCTCTAAGGATGGAGAGGGTATTTATATGTGCATGAGTTTTGCCACTTGGGCGTGCCACTTGGGCTGCGGATCAGGTATACAGTGGGTAAAGACCCGTCCTTCTTCCGCAAACTAATCTACTTCTAAACTACGTTTAACTAACTATAGTAACTACTACGAGCTAAACAATGCTTAATCATATCTGGGATGACCGAATCTTTCTTATACAAAAAGCGTATTCCTAACAATCTCCCCCTAAGGGAGGTCACCCCTGGAAAAATTCTTGAATTCTTGCATTGAGATCATTGTAGATTCTTTTGTAGCTCGTAGTTGTTGATTCTTCATTTGATAAACGACTCAAGATGACTTCCTTGATGTATATGATGATCTTTTTACTTTGCTCTTCGTTCTTCATCCATATAATTAGCTTCAAGTCATCTTTGAGTGTATGTGTCTCTTTGTGATGTTGTGATTGTCTTTGTGATGTCATGCTTACACTTTTCTGGATCATGATCTTCTGCATCAGAGTTGTGGAAGCATAGTCAAAGCCCATTCCTTGATCATGATATCTTTATATTTGATTGTTGAAGTGTAAGCATGAAATGATGAATCTGCATCTTTTCAGCAATCGGCATCAATCGTCAACTTCTTTGTCTTTGGTGTGATTACGCCTTTCCAACATGCTCATACATCTTTGTTGAGTAGATCTTCACGGTTGAAAAGTTCTGACGACTCCTTGTAGATGTTGGTATGAGCATGTGGAACTTGAGTGATGGTGGTGTACATAGTAAGTTTGGTATGTTGAGCTGCATAAAACTTGGTTAGTAATAAACATACCGGCACTTACAAGTTCGGACTTCGAGATCGTCAACAACATAGTGTGAAGACTTTCTCTAATCCTTACCAAGGCCGTTCCTAATCGGATGCCCCCAAAAGGGCTTTCACTGACATACCAAAGTACACCAACGATTAGGTGAGCCGCTGGAGATCACCCCACGACTGTAGACCTTTTGGAACACCACCGTACACACTAAGCGTAACCCACAAGAGATTACCGAAGTGACCTGCTGTCAGGGCTGTTTGATGTTGACCCTGGCAGGAGTTTCCACTCAATCACTGGGAAATACTTATGTATATTCCCTCATAAGTGTTCTCGGCAGATTGCTAAGATCTGCGTAGGACTCAAAATATTACATCTGGTGTCCTTAATGTTGAACAACCAGTGTAGAAGTATCAAGTGTTCCTATGAGATCTTTTGATGCATCTCTTGGCTCTAGACTCGATAAGTGCACATTTGGTTATCCTATTCGGAGACTAGGGAGGGGTCTCCTGTTTCAATATCAACTAGCTCTAAGAGACAAGTCGATAGTTTACATCGGTTCCTCGTGAGAATGAAACAAGCTCTTTTGAGAGAACTTGAGTGGCTGGAAGGTTTAGTGCAGTGCGTCACTGGGTCCATGACGTCTATTCTTCAATACCGACGTTACCTTGGTAACAATCAGTAGCATATGAATTGAACCCGGTTTCTGCCATAAGGTTGAATAATTGGAGGGCTATTTCTTTTCACCCTTTCTCATTTCATTTCTTTTTAATTCTTCAACCCCTTCAGTGCTTACCGAGACTTCATTACTAGAACCTTGTTGGGTTTGTTTCAGTCCTAGCTCAGTCTCAGTCGGCACTCTCCCTTTCTCACTTTTCTCCCTTTTTTTTTCAATCATTTCTAAGGACTTCTAATCTATCTATTGGATTGTCCATGGGAAGATCCCTCCAGTTCTGGTGGATCATGGGAACATATACCTATCCCTACCATCCTTATAACTCCATGCATTAAATTAAAGTGGTCGGTCGTTTGGTATCTTTCCACAATCGCCATATAACCAAATCATTGAAAATTCTCTCAAAGTGTTTATGATTAAGAAACACATTTTGTTAACACTTTGAGAGTTTTATCATTTTTCAAATGCTCCCCCTTAACATGTGCTTATAGGTAGAAAGAAATTTGCACATGTCGGGGTGAGTTGCACTTATTTGAATTGATCAGCTCTTAATAGACATATACCCGAGGGACACGTTTACGTTGCTTAGTTAAAGGGATCCATTATCAGCTTTTAGGTGATAACTAGCCCTAATAACTAACTTGAAGTTGTTAACATTCCTTAAAAAGGAAGTTAGACCCGTCAAAGTATATATCTAAGAAGAGTTTCTCGAAACGGTACTTTCTACTTGGACCAGTCCTCTTCGAGACACGTTTACATCACTGGTTAGACCAGCTTCAAATTATTACCCGGCCAGGACTAGTCCTTTCGATTCAAGGCTTTTCATGTTTCGTCAATTCATGAGTCAAATCTGAGTCATAATCCATTCACGGTTTCTACTTGATTTTGTAAAATCCCGCGAAAGACTCATAGCCACTTGCTCCCCCTCAATATGTGCACATTGATTGAATCAATTTTTTAAAGTTTTTAACACTTTAGCACATACGGGTGAGCTTACATTCGAGATCATTTATTCATCATTTTAAATCACTTGCTCCCCCTCATTATGTGCTTTGATTAAAATACAAAATCTTTAAAATTTTAGCACATGCGGGAGCGAACTTTTGTGTCCAAAAACATCTTTTCAAGTCCAAAAACATCACATTTAATCACTTGCTCCCCCTTAATATGTGCTTTGATTAAAATCCAAAATCTTTAATATTTTAGCACATAAGGGAGCGTTCTCGTAAGTCCAAAAACATTCTTTTAAGTTCCAAAAACATCACTTTTAAATCAGTTTTCATATTTAAATCACATTCTCTCCCTCGATCATAAAATTTCAAATCTTTTGAGATTTTGTGATCCCAATTGATTTAAATGATTTTCGAAAAAGCTTTGGAGAGAAATGTGATAAGATTTTAAACTTTTACTAATTTTGAGACACTTTTCGGATTTTCACTGTTGCTGGTGCACAAAGTTTTTAAAGGTATAGAAATTTTGAGCAAATACGCTCCCCCTCAATTAATGACCCGTTTTCAATTTTAACGTTTAATAGCCATTAATGTGAGCGGTAACGTATTCGAGAAAATTTAAGACCGATGGCCACCTTGTACACCACAAAATCTCTTTTGAAAAATTTTAGAAGAAAGAGATTTTGGGAAAAGAAGACTTCTCTTCTTTTACTAGAAAGGTTGCACTGAAGCGTACAACTTTTCGGATAATCCGCACACAGTGAAAACATGGTAACGTGTTTTTCATGGATTTTGAAAACCGGGTTGCTATCTGAAGTAATAGCAAACCATAATTTAAGCGCGGGTTACAGTCTGAAGTAACTTCAAGCCATAATATTGAAGCGCGGGTTACAGCCTGAAATGACTGTAAGCCATA
>LBNU01002129.1:10595-24002 GCA_014162995.1 Artemisia annua | reverse complement strand
GCGTCTGCCTTTCAGGAGATCCATACCATCCAATCTTCTAACATAACAAGTGTGTTTTCTGATGGCAACTTCTAGATCTGAGTCACAAAATTGACCTACGGAGAATAGATTGTACCCAAGACCTTTTACATAATATACTCGAGAGATAACGCTGTCACCAACGACATAATCACCATAACCCATTATTACACCAAAATGATCATTCCCGAATCTAACAGTCCCGATAAACTTTTTCACGAAATTTCTGAGCCGCGAGCGATCCCCCGTCATATGTTTTGAGCAGCCCGAGTCCAAATACCACAGGGCGATTTGTACGACCTGCATTTGAAATCAGACAGATATGGATAACGGACAAACTTGGATCCCCAACCATAAGTGGGGTCCGATTGGTTAGCACATACAACAGAATAGGAAGAATTGATAGTGTCCTTAGTCATAACATGACATGCTAGGGAACTAGGCTTATGGTTAGCGCATTGGGTTCTTATAGGAAAAGTTCTACCAGATTTCTTCCAAATCCTAATGTTGGGAAACTTAGGATTAGACTATTTGGCAAAGGGGCGATGACTTCCTATTGACACTATTCTTCCAGTGGGTCTCCAATGATAGCCAACATTAGTAAACTTCCTTCCTGTTGCTTTCCAAACATGTTTTACACGATTATAATAAACAGTATGACAACCAGGGGATACTTTAGAAGCATACAAACATGTCTTAACACACACAGCATGATTACCAAAATTTAAATAGTTATTACATATCTCACAACTGGTTTTAGAATTTGANTATTGACACTATTCTTCCAGTGGGTCTCCAATGATAGCCAACATTAGTAAACTTCCTTCCTGTTGCTTTCCAAACATGTTTTACACGATTATAATAAACAGTATGACAACCAGGGGATACTTTAGAAGCATACAAACATGTCTTAACACACACATCATGATTACCAAAATTTAAATAGTTATTACAGATCTCACAGCTCGTTTTAGAATTCAAATTAATTACAGTACGCCTAGAGCTAATACTAGAATCAACACGATTTTCAACGTTCAGATCAGTCTTATTGTTCCTAATGTGGTCTTCTACTTTCTTTCCTTGAGCACTTTTAGCTGGCGAAGTCCTATCATTCCTTGTATTGCAACTACGCTTTGACCCGCTAGCATTAGTGACAACTTTTACTCCTGTAGAATTAATGATGGGAATATTAGAACGAGAAACTGCTGTTTGATTTCTGGTATCTGATGTGTTATGTTTTGGTGATGTTATGGGCACTTTAAAGGCAACATGCTTGTTCTTAACCTTAGAGGAAAAATCATTAGTCTTATCACGCATGCAAACAGCTTTAGGACATGTACCAATGGCATAATCTAAGAGCTCATATGATCTGTTGGTGAGATAATACACATCCCGGATGCCAATGTCCGCAGGACTCACCATTCTAACCTCTTCAATAGTTTCGCAGAGGATATCTAGGCAATCCTTGAGATACCTAAGGTACTCACTATGAACAAACGCATTATTCCTAAGGGGAAGAGGAATATTAATGGCATCAACATCAATTCTTTTTGTTTTAGCCGCTTTGGTGAGACTGCAATCACATGCAGTAACTGGCATTTTCCCTTTCACCTGAGTCTTTAGATTCTCATTTTCTTTAAGCAAAGAAGTTATCTTTTCATTGTGTTTATCACATGTGGTCTTCATCGAATCATGTAACTCTTTGTAATGTTGTTTGATTTTAGAATTTTCAGCTTGAAAACAATCATTTTCGTATTTCAAGTCGTTAATGACATTTTGAAGTTGAAGATATTGAGAATCTAAACACGGAGGTTTCTGGGTATCAATCGCATCACATTTATTATCAATCACATCACATTTATTCGTCTTAAATTGTGCAATTTGAAGCTTCAGTTTCCGAATCGTGTTAGTGTGAGCTTGAATTCTTTCATCCCTTTTGGCTAATTCAAAATATGCATCAAATTCAGGAGCATCCGAAGATGTCTTGGCATTTGAGTTTCTAATTCTTTCTTCTAGATGTTGGTATCTTAATTGCAAGTTAAGATTATCAACCTCTAGTTTTGAAAATTGCTTGACCATGTTATCATGATCATCTTTTTGAATTTTTTCGCGCAGTTTTAAATTCTCCCCCTCAAGCTCAACAACACGATTCTGGAAAACCTTTAATGTAACAGACATATCATGAAATTGGGAAGCAGATAAAGAAGAATCAGTAGCAGTATAAAACACATCTTGAGCAATGCACATAGCAATCAGATTATCATTCATGATGAGAGCATTCTTCCTCGCAATTTCACTATGTTGAAGATCCATTACAGTTTGTTTTCCTTCACGTTCCTGGTTTTTAAACACCTCTTTCATTTCATTGATCTCTTGTTTAAGGGACGTTTCCATGTATTCAAAATGGTTTCTGATTTGTTTAAAAAACGGAATGACTTCTGTGAGATAACATTCTTTTGTAACTTCAAAACCCCTTTCCCCCTCAGTAATTCCCGTTGGAGTAATCCTCTTTTTACACGTTTTGTCAAAATCCGCAAACATTTGATACAGTACATACATGCTAATAAGAGTTTTACATTGAGTGGGAAGTGCTATCTGAACTAGGTTCATGGGTGTATTGGGAGGATACACCGTGGGTTTAGCAAACTTAAGGGGAGTGGTATCCATAAGAAGTTCAGCTTTCATTTTTTCCACATCTAAAGCCCAAAAAATCTGTTCAGGGGTTAACCTAGTTTGGGGCACAAAGACAGTCAATCGGTTCTGCTCATAGTAGTTATGGGGCTTGATATTAACACGATTTGCTATGCACATGGGATCCTTCATCTTATCCTCAAGTCTTTTCCTATTTTCTGTTTCAATTTCAACAATCTCTTCTGTATCACGCACATCAGGGGAATCATGATTGGGCTTAAGCATCACATTATAGTCATATAAGGCAGGTTGAGAGGCACTAACGCTCCTAAGATAATTAGTTTTAGGCACACCTGTATCCTTATCACTATGTTTATCACGAAGCTTAATGTGCTTTTGTATCATTTGAGCAGTTTGAATGGTTTGGCCTTGTGTGTACAATTTGTTTTCAAGCTTGTTCTTTAAGGCCTTTAATTGGGAAAAATCGTTTAGAAGTTTGGCTTCCTTACTTTGAAAATCTAATTTTAGTGTGTTGACACTGTTTTGAATCTCCTGTTTTTGTTTAACAGTTTGATCGATTTGATTTTGCAAAGATTTTATTTCCCCTCTTAACTCTTCTTCCTTTAAATTCCTTTTGGTAATATATGTACACATTTGCCAATTCATTTTCTGTTCACGTTCGGTTAACTCAAATTTTGCACGTTGTTGATACATATTCACCTGATCTTTGAGAATATTAATCCTAGTGGTTAAGGTGTCATCAGGTATAACAGCAGTATATTCATCATATTCACAAGTATCATTATTAACGGAAGAGTCATCACTTGGTAAAGCAGTCTCGACACTTTGTTTCAAGTATTGCTCATATGGGACAACATTACTATTACCCATATCAGCAGAATTTGAATCAATAGTGTCGGTGTGTTTTACTTCGTTATGAGTCCTTTGATTGTGCATCACATCGTCAACATGTGTATCTTCAGATGCTCTACTAGATTCATCAGACTCTTTATTGTTATCCATATGTTGTTGTTTTGAGGAAACATTAGTGTTTTTCAAACCAACATCATCTGGCGTGACAATACTAGTTTGATGAACCTCATCGAGTATCGTTGGAATGGCACTTGTTTCATATGTGTCATATAATTTGAGTACCTCAGAAATGATGGATGATTTGGAAGATCCTGATTGATTTGCCGATGTGACTGCAGATGTAAGCTTGGCCATAAAGATGGTTTGTGCAGTAGGTTCATCATCAACATCAGAATCAAATGCATCACAATCTTCAGCCTGGAAGATGTTTGGGTCATTTAGAGCAAGATCCTGGACTGGTTGATCATCCACATCAGCATCAAAGGAGTTTCCTTCATCACCAGCAAGAAAGAGCAGCTGTTCCTCATCCAATTTAACACCATTCTCTTGTGCTTGCATCAACAGCATCTTATCTTTGAAGTAGTCGGAGTTCTGAGGACGTTTTGGTTCAGTGCAGTTTCTTGCAATATGACCTAGCCCACCACAATTGTAGCACTTGATTTGCCTTCCTTGTCCTTGATTGCCATTTCCCATTCTGTTCTGAGCATTTCCTCGGACATTTTGTCTTCCTTGAACCACAACACGCCCATCTTCCACAACAGCAAGATTACGTGGATTAGATGAGGTTCTGAGTTGATTGTTGGTTTGAGGAAGAGTGCTTCTGAAGTGTTGAACCAGCAGAGAGACTTGATTGGAGAGATTATCAATTCTCTTGTCCATGTAGGAATTTCCCGATTCTTGTGAATTGGTTTTGACACTTGCTGATTGCATTGAGGCTTGACCAAGAGAAGACTGATTCTGTGTTGCTTGAGTAGTGATTGGAGGGTTGATTAAGTCAGCTGAGAATTGGTTGAGTCCTTGAGCACTGGAGATTAGAGCAAGAGGATCATTTGAGGGATGAAACTTCTCTCTTAGCTGACGATCATACATGGCATGTTTCTCATGTTGTTGCAGATAAGCATAGAGTTGCTCATAGTTGGTGTTTCTGAGTCCTTTGTTTAGCTTCACAGCCGTGACAAATCGATCCCATTCTGGTGACATGTTATTGACGAACTTTGAGTTGAGTTGGATGTTGGGCATTGTCATTCTGATCATTCTCATGTCATTCACAAGCTTGTGGAATCTGACATAGTAATCATTGATGCTTTCACCAGGGTTCATCTTAAAGTGCTCGAATTCATCGTACAATTGAGACTCACGATCTTCCTTTGTTAATTCTGAACCAGCTAGCAACATTTTGACATTGTCCCAAACAGCTTTGGCCTCAGTGTTGAAGTTAATCAGTTTGTATATGTCCTTTGGTAGCCCTTGTACCACAATGTTTGAAGCACGAATGTCAGCATCATATCGTTTCTTTTCAGCTTCATTCAGATCATTGTACGTACGAGGTCTATCAATTCCAAGGGTGACTGTCCCATCATCACCAGTGGAGATAACATCTCTGGTAGTGCCCATTTGGAACGGTCCTTCATCAATTGATCTCAGAATGTTCTCCCCATTTTCTTTGCCTTGACAATACAAGCGAATTCTTTGTGACCAAGACTCATAGTCCATTCTTTCTAGCATTGGAGGTCGAGTGTCAAACCCAGCAGCTTGGATGTCATCAATAGATGTTACAGTAGTCATGATGACAAGGTCTTAGACGGGATTTTACAACACACGTGACTTAAACCGAGAAATTGATTCTTTCTCGGGATTTTACTAAAGTCAACCAGGAAAACCGCTAAGATAAGTAAACCGCTGGTACAGTAACTGCTGAAAGAAAACCGCTGATGTAATAACCGCTGGAATAGTAACCGCTGATTATTAAACCGCTGACAATAGTAACCGCTAACTGAGTAACCACTAGTAAAGTAACCACTGAAGAGTAAACCGCTGGTAACTTAACCACTGGAAGTTAACCACTTAAACAGTACAAAGTACAGCGTAATGTTCGCTCCACTACTTGTACTAACCGCTAATACTTAACCGCTGAAACCCAAGTTAACCGCTGCGAAGAACACCTTAACGTAGAGCAAACCGCTGCCAAGAAAACGTTCCAAAACAACTCGTACACTTCACAAACGTTAGATTTAGTCCAACCAACTGATAAACTAGATGAATCTAACCCCTCTAATCCTAGAAGTACAAGAAAGAACACAAGAATCACCACGAACAAGCTCCAAAATGAGTAGAAACCACCCTAAACTAGTAGAAACCAAAACAAACCATACACCACAAGTCCTACAATCCCTAGGATGTAACCATGGCTCTTGATACCAATTGTAGAACACTAGATAACATCACAAACACGCTCATACTTGTGGTTTTGGTTCGTTGCATATAAGAAAGAAAAGAAAGAAATGTAGAGAGAGAAAGTTAGAGAGAGAAAGAGATGAAGCCTTAGAGAGAAAACCAAAAAAAAGAAATGAGATTATGAGAAGGCTTACCCTCTCTAAGGATGGAGAGGGTATTTATATGTACATGAGTTTTGCCACTTGGGCGTGCCACTTGGGCTGCGGATCAGGTATACAGTGGGTAAAGACCCGTCCTTCTTCCGCGAACTAATCTACTTCTAAACTACGTTTAACTAACTATAGTAACTACTACGAGCTAAACAATGCTTAATCATATCTGGGGTGACCGAATCTTTCTTATACAAAAAGCGTATTCCTAACAGTCATGAATGGAAGAAATATGTCACGTTTGTCAGGCAGGCTAAGATTCTTCATGATGCACCATACGGATAGTTATTTGATTATCTGAAGCACCATGAGAGTGAAGTGAACAAGGATAGAGCTCTTCGTGCAACGTTGTCACCTCCTCCAAATCCTAACTCACTAGCACTGGTTGCTCAATCTCACTTTACTCCACAACCATCAAACCATGCTTATGTTCAGGAACAAAATTACTTCAGCTACCCTCAACCAAATCCTTCACTACCACTACTCACATATGATTCTACTCAGCAAAGCAACATCAGTACAAGTGATTCGTATGACAACAATGACTCCATGTTCTACTCCAATGCTAACAATGACGAAGATGAAGAGGAATTTAACAACTTGAACCAAGGAATTGCACTCATCGCCAAAGCATTCAGCAAATTCTCCAACAAGTCGAACAACCATCTTCGTTCTTCATCTAACACAAGGAATCAAGTTGTTGTTAATGATGGCCGAGTTGAAGTTCAGAATCGTAACATTGGTAGATCTGGTTTTTGTGGTAATATGGGTATTCTGGAAATGGTCAGCGGTTTAATGCAAATGGTAGCTTTCGGAATAATGTTGCTGCTCCTCAGAAAAGGGTTGAGATTGTTGAAACAGGTAATACAGATTCTGGTAACACAGTCATTCGCTGCTACAACTGCAATGGGATCGGTCATTTAGCAACTGCATGTCCTTCACCGAGAACTCAAGGCAGTAAGTATCACAAGGAGGCATTACTTCTCGCTCTTAAGGATGAAGCACGTGGAAACGTCAATGCTAAAGACAACAGCTTCATGGCCAATGCTCAATCTGATGATGACATGGAAGATCTGGAAGCAAATGTTGCAGTTATGCTTATGGCCAATATGCAGGAACTACATCTGAGTGATTCAGGCCCAGTGTATGACCCTGATGGTTTGTCTGAGGTACATGATTTAAACACTTTCTTAATACATGATATTGCCTCCCCTTCTGCATCTGCATCAGACGAGGAACAAGTTGTTCAAATCAATTCATTATTATCTAGTCAAGAGGATAACCAAATAAGCACTTTTGTTAGACGATGATCAAATTGACCATGTGGTTACATTTGATGATTACGTTCAAATGAACCAACCTGTTGTATTTGATGATCCACTTGATGATGGTTATAATGATCAATTTGAACAACATGAACCTTCAAATGATCCAGATTCGGACCTCAGAACCATGCTTATGACCACCCAAATTCATGCCCAAAAATGCAATGCTATAAATACCAAATTGAAAGCCAAAATTTCATCATTAATGAAAGACCTTGAATGCTGTAAAATTCAAATAACAAATTTTGAAACACGATATAATCGGGAAAAAAGTTTTGAAATTGCTTTCCAAAAATCTTATGTTCAAGAACAAGAGTTGCAACATCAAATACGCGAATTAACCGTTTCCAAAAATGCTTTAATCTCACAAATGGAACAAAAAGGTTTAATCATAAAAAACAAATGAATCAACTCAACGATGAACTTTCTAAAACAAAATCTGAGTTGTCCCTTTGTCAAGCTGAGTTTCGAGAATATAAACAAAAGTCAAGGAAACGGATTGATTCTTACATAGAAGAAGTTGTTGAATTGGAAAAAAAAAATCAAAGAATTCAAAAATGTTGTTTATAAAATAGGTGAATCCATCACCACAATTCAAAAGTTCACTTTGCAACAAAGACCTCCCGGATGTGGTTATGCTGTTGGTTACGATACACCTAGTTTTTTAAAGACAACACTCAAGGAAATTCCAAAACTGTATAGTGCAGAACACTTATTTGATGAATCTGTTGTGCGTGTTGTTGTATATAATCGTGACGAAGAAGAGGAAATAGAGGATGAGGGTCTAAAATGAGCAATGTTTTTTACAATACACCTTTTGATTACTCAACATTTCCTCATTTAAATGCATCTTTTGTGCCTCAGAAAGAGAAAACTGAATAACATTGGTCTTTAATACAAGTACATGAGTCATCTTCTGATGTTGGTCCTGTAAAACCAGTAGCACAAATAAATGGTCCTTTACCTGACTCCAGTCAAATTAAACCATTACCAAAACGTTGTAGTGTCATGCGGTATTTTGATACATTTATGGAAGACATACAGTTTTTAGAACAAGTGATTGAAAGAAACTCAGAAATAACTGTAGCAACTTTTCAAAATGCTTATGAAAAAGAAAAAAGAGAAGTCTTTCAAAAACAATTGTTTCCACATGTTCAACATTTGTGTCTTTGTGCTACACGCTAGGAAAAGGAACTTCAGACGGAGGTAAAATCAATGATGGAAGTTTTCAACGCAACCGAACAAACTATTTCAAAACAAAAAAGAAAAAACAAAGATTTGTAGAAAGAAGCTGATCGACTCTTAGAATATGTTCTTAATGCTGATATATTATCTGTGATTATGAATTCGTTGTATGAGTCAGGTACTGCTATGCTTGTTGATGATCACACTGATGATATTAAATTGTTGAATGAACATGTTGAGACTTTAAAAAGAGAAAATGAGAAACTTGTGAAACACAATGGTGATGTGCGAAATAAACTTTCAAAAGAGATTTCTCATCTTAAAAAGAAGCTTGAATGGTGTCAAAATCAAAGTCTTTCTTTCGAATTGCAATTGCAAAGTAAAAAAACTTCAAATTCCTTTAAGGATGGAGCTGTAGAGTTACAAAGTCAAATTTCAAAATATCAAAAGGAATTAGAGGAATTAAAAGTTATAAACAATGGCATTTATTTTTGCAATCGTGACCTGGAATCTAACATCCACGAAAAGAAGCACATCATTATTGAATTAAAAGAGAAAATTATGTTACTTGAAAAAGGAAAGTTTGCTAGCAACAATGTGATTGCCCCAGGCATGTACAACATCGACACAACCACTAAGGAAACACACTCTCAAATTTCTAATGAGAATGCTTCAACTTCCACAGGAATAGTCACCACTCCTAGCGTTAGCAGATCAAAGTGTAAGAGCACCAAAAGGAATAATAGGATCTGGAAGCGTAGAAGTGGAAAACTAGAAGCCTCTGAAGTAGAAGACCACCTTAGGAATTTGAATAGAACTCATGTTGCACTAGATTTAGATTCTGATTTGGCAAATTGTAATCCTAATCTTTGTGTAACGAATGCTGAACCTTTGAATGCTTTACATGTTAATGCTTCATGTGTTTTTTGTCGTAAAAGTATGTTATCTGGTGATCATGCAAAATGTGTGGCAAACTCTCTTTTATCTCGTCATAAGAAACGAACATCTGGCAGAAAATCTAGGCCCACTATTGCTTCTAAATCTATGCTAGGTAGAAAGCCAAATGTAGTTTCTAGCAATGATGTAGTCGCCCCCGTAGTTGCGAACAATATTACTAAGAACATGTCACCACCTAGCGAATTCCTTAAGAAGAAAGCACGAACTAGTTGGAGTTGGCAACGTTGGTTAGAAAGGACACAGAATTTTAAATGGATACCTAAAATTATAAATGTGTGTATATCTAACCCAACGGAACCCACAACTTCTTTGGGTTCCACCCTTACACCTGTTCCATCTTTGTCTCCTTCGTGTGATGCAGGTGGTTCAACTTGTTCTTTGGATTGTTGATAGCGGATGCTCCCGACACATGACAGGCAATCTCAAACTGTTAAGAAACTTTGTCTCAAAGTTCATCGGAACTGTCAGATTCGGGAATGATCATTTCGCTGCAATTATGGGATATGGGGATTATGTCAGTGGTAACATCGAAATTAGTCATGTGTATTATGTCGAAGGCCTTGGTCACAATCTGTTCTCAGTCGGTCAATTCTGTGATGGGGATTTGGAAGTAGCATTCAGAGAGAAAACTTGCTTCGTTCGCGACTTACAAGGAAATGATCTTATGTCCGGCACTCGTGGAAACAGTCTTTATACAATCTCTTTGTCAGACATGATCGCTTCTTCTCCTATATGTCTTCTTTCAAAGGCAACTTCGACAAAATCATGGTTATGGCACAAGCGTATGTCTCATCTCAACTTTAAAACCATGACAGATCTTGCTCGTCACAAACTAGTTGAAGGCCTTCCTCGATTCAGATATTCAAAAGATCACTTATGTCCCGCTTGTGAACAAGGAAAGAGCAAACGTGCCCACTTCAGCTCTAAAACTGAACCAAGTTCTACGCATGTTCTTCATCTGCTTCATATGGATTTGTGTGGCCCCATGCGTGTTCAAACAATTAACGGCAAACGGTACATATTAGTTATTGTTGATGACACTCCAAATGGACTTGGGTTTACTTCCTTCGAAGCAAAGATCAAGCTCCTTCCATGATCATCACCTTTCTCACCAAAATTCAGGTTCAACTTCGAAACACAGTCAGAACAGTCAGAACGGACAATGGAACTGAATTTAAGAATCAAACTCTTCGTGAGTATTTTGAGAAAGTGGGTATTGAACATCAAACGTCTATTGCTAGAAGTCCAGAACAGAATAGGGTTGTCGAAAGACGCAACAGAACGTTAGTGGAAGCTGCAAGAACGACGCTCATTATGCTCAATTACCAGATTACTTATGGGCTGAAGCAGTTTCAACCGCATGTTATACTCAAAATCGTTGTATGATCACAAGACGCCACAACAAAACTCCTTATGAGATTGTTTACAAACGAAAATCAAATGTTCAACACTTTCATGTGTTCGGAGCTCTTTGCTATCCACATAATGATCGTGATGATTTTGGAAGCTCAAAGCTAAAGCTGACATAGGTATCTTCATTGGCTACTGTAAAAATTCAAAAGGCTTTCGGATCTATAATCGTCGTACAAGGGAAATTCAAGAGACAATTCACGCTAATTTCGATGAACTTTCTGAAATGGCTTATGAGCACAACAGCTTAGGACCCGCAACCAACCGTCTTAACTTCCTAGAGTTTTCAACTGCACCATTGTCACCAACCCGCAAAGAATTGGAAACCTTGTTCGCACCACTGTTTGATGACACTTTTGATCAAAGTGCACCAGCTGTATCCACTAGTTCCGCTGCTCAACCTGATCATATTCCAATACCTGATACAACTGCTCCTACAACTACTAACGTAGACAACAGTGCACCTTGTAATGAGTTTTTCAATCCGTTTGCTGAACAAACCGATTCTAATACAGACAATGGAGCTGAAGATCTGAACCAACAACAAGTACCCGAACCTGCAGATTTTGATCCACTTGCGCTTTTCAATCCGTTTGCTCCGACTCCAAACCTTGAAGACATTGCAGAGTCGTCAACACGCAATTTGGAATCAGTCAATATGCAGCAGTTCCATAACCCTCATCCTTCAACGCATCAGTGGACCAAAGATCATCCATTAATCAACATCATTGGATATCCTTCAACTCCAGTTATGACAAGACAACGACTTCACTCTGATGGTGAACATTGCATTTATGCACTCACAGTTTGTCAAGCAGAACCCAAAAACATTAAGGAAGCACTCACATATGACAACTGGATTGAATTAATGCAAGAGGAATACAAACAATTCAAATGCCTCGAAGTGTGGGAATTAGTTGAACGACCAGATGGAGTATACGTCATTGGGCTGAAATGGATTTGGAAAAACAAATTGGACGCAGATGGCACAGTTATTCGTAACAAATCCTGATTGGTTGCTAAAGGATATTCTCAGGAAGAAGGAATTGATTTTGAGGAGTCTTTTGCACTTGTGGCTAGACTAGAAGCTGTTCGCATTTTTCTTGCATAAGCTGCTCACAAAAATATGGTCGTTTATCAAATGGATGTGAAAACAGCATTTCTGAACGGTGAATTACGTGAAGTAGTCTATGTTAGTCAGCCGGAAGGATTCATCGACCCAGAGCATCCTAAACATGTCTACACACTTAAGAAGGCTCTCTATGGTCACAAACAAGCCCCAAGGGCATGGTACGATAAATTTATTGCTTTCTTGCTTGCTAATGATTTTACCAAAGGATTGATAGATCCAACTTTGTTTATCCAAAAACACGAGGATGACGTTTTAATTGTGCAAATATACGTTGATGACATTATTTTTGCTTCTACACATAAAAAGTACTCAAACGCTTTTGCAAAATTAATGAAACAAAATTTTGAAATGTCTATGATGGGTGAACTTACGTTCTTTTTAGGACTACAAGTTTCATCAATCACCCCGTTGGATTTTCCTTAGTCAATCTAAATATGCTCAAGAGATAATTAAGAAACATGGCATGACAAGTTGTGATACCTACAATACACCAATTGCTAACGCAACTAAGCTAGATGCGGATTTACATGGAAAACCTGTTGACCCCACAAAATACCGAAGTATTATTGGGTCACTCAGGTATCTAACAGCTAGCAGACCAGATATTGTCTTTGTTGTATTTATGTGCTCTCGTTATCAGTCTAGTCCTACTGAACGTCACCTCAATGAGGCTAAATGAATCCTTCGATACATAAAGGGAACCATTAACATGGGACTCTAGTATCCGAAGGATTTTGGTTTTGAACTAATAGCCTTTTCAGATGCTGATCATGCAGGGTGTGTAGACACACGCAAAAGTACTTCTGGTGGTTTGCAGTTTCTTGGAGACAAACTTGTGTCTTGGCAATCGAAGAAGCAGGATTGCATCTCATTATCATCTACAGAGGCCGAATATGTAGCCATGTCTGCTTGTTGTGCTCAAGTCATCTGGATGCGAACACAGCTAATGGACTACGGCTACTTATTCAACAAAATCCCGATGTACTGTGATTCCAAAAGCGCGATAGCAATCTCCTGCAACACTGTTCTTCATTGCAAATCTAAGCACATCGATCTCCGTTATCACTTCATCAAGGAGCACGTTGAAAAGGGTACAATCGAATTATACTTTGTGGGTACTAAATACCAGCTGGCAGACTTGTTCACAAAACCATTAGCTCCATCACGGTTTGCTGAACTAGTTCACCGGATTGGTATGAGGTGTTTGACTCCAGATGATTTACAATCTTTTCTTAAAAACAATTAAGCGAGTCAGACACCAAAACCTTTTGTA
>LBNU01002128.1:16665-65477 GCA_014162995.1 Artemisia annua | reverse complement strand
TAAAAGAGAGACACTAGAAGCCTCTGAAGTAGAAGAACACCCTAGGACTTTGAATAAAACTCATCTTGCACTAGATTTAGATTCTGATCTGGCCAATTGTAATCCTAATCTTTGTGTAACGAATGATGAACCTTTAAATGCTTTGAATGTTAATGCTTCATGTGTGTTTTGTCCTAATAGTATGTTGTCTGGTGATCACTCTAAGTGTGTTGAAATTCTCTTTTATCTCGTTTTAAGAAACGTACATCAGGCAGAAAATCTAGGCCCACTAATGCTTCAAAATCTGTGCTAGGACTTATGCCTTGTGTAGTTTCTAAGGATGATGTAGTCACCCCAGTAATTGCGAACAATAATTCTAGAAACATGCCATCACTTAGCGAATTCACTAAGAAGAAAGCAAAATCTAGTTGGAATTGGCAACGTTGGTTACAAAGAACACATAACTTTAAATGGATTCCTAAAATTGTTAATATGTGTCCTTCTAACCCAATGGAACCCACAACTTCTTTGGGTTCCACCCTTACCATTGTACCATCGTCGTCTCTTTTGTGTGATGCAGGTGGTGCAAATTGTTCTCTGGATTGTTGATAGCGGATGCTCCCGACACATGACAGGCAATCTCAAACTGTTAAGAAACTTTGTCTCAAAGTTCATTGGTACTGTCAGATTCGGGAATGATCATTTCGCTGCAATTATGGGATATGGGGACTATGTCAGTGGGAATATCGAAATTAGTCATGTTTATTATGAAGAAGGCCTCGGTCACAATCTGTTCTCAGTCGGTCAATTTTGTGATGGTGATCTGGAAGTTGCATTCAGGGAGAAAACTTGTTTTGTTCGTGATTTACAAGGAAATGATCTTATGTCAGGCACACGTGGAAACAGTCTTTATACAATTTCAATGTCCGACATGACCGCTTCCTCTCCCATTTGTCTACTTTCAAAGGCTGAATCGACAAAATCCTGGTTATGGCACAAACGCATGTCTCATCTCAACTTCAAAACTATGACTGATCTTGCTCGCCATAAACTAGTTGACGGTCTTCCAAGGTTCAGATATGTAGAAGATCACTTATTCCCGCTTGTGAACAAGGAAAGAGCAAACGTGCACATCTAAGTTCAAAACCAGAACCTAGCACCGATCATGTTCTTCAACTTCTTCATATGGATTTATGTGGACCAATGCGAGTACAAACGATCAATGGGAAACGGTATATTCTTGTGATTGTTGATGACTTCTCCAAATGGACTTGGGTCTATTTTCTTCGAAGCAAAGATCAAGCTCCATCGTGATAATCACCTTTCCCATGAAAATTCAGGTTCAACTTCGCAACACAGTCAGAATCGTAAGAACAGACAATGGAACTGAATTCAAGAATCAAACTCTTCGTGATTATTTTGAGAAAGTTGGAATTGAACATCAAACATCAATTGCACGAACTCCCGAACAAAATGGAGTGGTCGAAAGATGCAACAGAACGTTAGTGGAAGCCGCACGAACGATGCTCATTAATGCTCAATTACCAGATTATCTTTGGGCAGAAGCCGTCTCAACCGCATGTTACACCCAAAATCGTTGTATGATCAATAAACGTCATAAAGTCACACCATATGAAATTGTTCACAAACGCAAGCCTAACATTCAACACTTTCATGTATTTGGTTCTCTATGCTATCCAAATAATGATCGTGATGATCTTGGTAAACTTAAAGCAAAGGCTGACGTCGGTATCTTCATTGGATATTGTGAAAACTCCAAAGGTTTTCGAATCTACAACCGTCATACTAGAGAAATTCAGGAGACTATTCATGCTAATTTCGATGAGCTCACAGAAATGGCTTCTGAGCAAAACAGCTTAGGACCCGCAACCAACCGTCTTAACTTTCCAGATTCTTCAGCTGAACCATTGTCACTAACTCGTAAAGAATTGGAAACATTGTTTTCTCCATTGTTCGATGATTCATTTGAGACACGTGCACCAGATGTATCCACTAGTTCCGCTGCTCAACCTGATAACATTCAAGTACCTGATACACCGGTTACTACAACAACAATAGTAACACCCGATGCACCCCCAACTGAATCACCAACAATAGACGAACAAACCGCTTCCAACACAGACAACCCAACTGAAGATCTGAATCAACCACAAGTACCCGAACCTGCAAATTATGATCCAAATGCGTTCTTTAATCCGTTTGCTCCAACTCCGAACCTTTCTGATATTGCTGAGTCATCAACATGCAATTTGGAACCAACTAATATGCAGCAGTTTCATAACCCTCACCCTTCAACATATCATTGGACTCGTGACTATCCAATCATTAATATCATTGGTCATCCAACAGCTCCAGTTATGACTAGACAGAAACTTCACTCCGATTCCGAACATTGCATTTATGCTCTAACCGTTTGTCATGAAGAACCTAAAAACATCAAACAAGCTCTCACTTACGACAACTGGATTGAGTCAATGCAAGAGGAACTCAACCAATTCAAACGCCTTGAAGTTTGGGAATTAGTTGAACGACCGGATGGGGTTTATGTCATTGGGCTAAAATTGATTTGGAAAAACAAATTGGACGCAGAAGGCACGGTTATTCGTAACAAATCACGTTTGGTAGCTAAAGGATATACTCAGGAGGAAGGAATTGACTTTGAGGAATCTTTCGCACCAGTGGCTAGACTTGAAGCTGTTCGAATATTTTTGGCATACGCTGCTCACAAAAACATGGTCGTTTATCAAATGGATGTAAAAACTGCATTTCTGAACGGTAATTACGTGAGGAGGTATACGTTAGTCAGCAAGAGGGATTTGTCGACCCAGAGCACCCGAATCATGTCTACCGACTTAAGAAGGCTCTCTATGGTCTCAAACAAGCCCCCAGGGCGTGGTATGATAAACTTACTACTTTCTTGCTTGCTAATTCTTTCACTAAAAGTTTATTAGATCCAACTTTGTTTATCCAAAAACACGGGGAAGATGTTTTAATTGTGCAAATATATGTCGATGACATTATTTTTGGTTCTACTAATAAAAAGTACTCAAACACTTTTGCCAGATTAATGAAAAAAAATTTTGAAATGTCAATGATGTGTGAACTTACGTTCTTCTTAGGACTACAAGTTCATCAGTCACCCCGTGGAATTTTCCTAAATCAGTCCAAATACGCTCTTGAGATAGTTAAGAAACATGGAATGACCAGTTTTGATACTTACAATACCCCTATGGCCAACACAACTAAGTTAGATGCGGATCCAAATGGGAAACCAGTTGACCCCACAAAATACCGAAGTATTATTGGGTCACTCATGTATCTCACCGCTAGTAGACCAGATATTGTATTTGCTGTATTTATGTGCTCTCGCTATCAGTCCAGTCCTACTGAACGTCACCTCAATGAAGCTAAGAGAATCCTTCGATACGTAAAGGGAACCATTCACTTGGGGATCTGGTATCCGAAGGATTCCGGTTTTGAACTAATAGGTTTTTCAGACGCTGATCATGCAGGGTGTATGGATACACGCAAAAGTACTTCTGGTGGTTTGCAGTTTCTTGGAGATAAACTCGTGTCTTGGCAATCAAAGAAGCAGAATTGCACCTCACTTTCATCAACAGAAGCTGAATATGTTGCCATGTCTTCCTGTTGTGCACAAGTCATTTGGATGCGTACACAACTAATGGACTACGGTTACTTATTCAACAATATTCCGATGTACTGTGACTCGAAAAGTGCGATAGCGATCTCCTACAACACGGTTCTACATTCAAAATCTAAGCACATTGATCTCCGATATCACTTCATCAAGGAGCATGTTGAAAAGGGTACAATAGAGTTATATTTCGTGGGTATTGAATACCAACTGGCAGATTTGTTCACAAAACCTTTAGCTCCCTCAAGGTTCGCTGAACTGGTCCACCGGATTGGTATGCGGTGTTTGACTCCAGATGATCTAAACTCTTTTCTTGAAAACAATTAACTGAGTCAAATACCAAAACCATTTTTGTAAATATTTATCTAAAACAAAAAGACAAAATCAAAAAATCTTCAAAATACCAAAAAGATTTTACATTTTTATGTTTTTTTTCTTTTCTTTCTCGTTTTTTTTCAAATGCAAGTACACTACCTTCATCAACACTTCGGTTTATCAAAAATTTCACAATTTTCATACCAAGTGTTAAGGGGGAGAAAATGTTCTTCAAAATTCAAAAAAAAAAAAAAATCTTGTTCAAACATGTGTACTTGCATATTTTTAAGAAATGATGTTATCTTATATTAATGGTGGAACTTCACAGGTTATCCCTCGTATCATTTATTTCATTACTTTTCTAATTTCCTTTTAGCTTAGTATGTCTTTGTTATTAACGGTCGTTACATTACATCGTTATATATTAAAACTTTGGACTTATAAATGGATGTTATGTAGTCTAGGGACCAATCTTGCCATAATATCAAAGTTTTTTCCAAACATAACCAAAACATAAACACCCCCGTTTTTTTCTTCATAATTACAAAACACAAAAACAAACACACCCCTTTCTATTAAACGGCCCATAATCAAATCACAAATCCGTGCATCATATCTTCAAACCGTAAGTTGTTTTATGATCTTTGGCCTAATATAACAAATGGTTTTTAACCAATTCAATTTTAGATGGCTAGATTGTTGGCAATTTCATTTTTCGAGATCTAGGGTTTCGATAATATTGCTTTTGATGCATACCTGTGTTTTTTGTTGATTAATCATAGGGCTTTTGTTCTTAATTGTATGCTAATCATGTCTCTAACTGTTAATCATAACAAGTAACACGTTTGTATGGATTTCGAAAGTTAGGGTTTCGTATGAATTGGTTTTCTTGTTTGAGTGTTGTTGTGTTTAATTTTTGTGGTGGGATATGTTTGTTTGTGAGTTTATAACATGATTGTGCTTGTTAATTGCTCTATATATCTCTAACGCATGATTTAGAAAATTAGGGTTTATGTTCGAATTGGGGGTTTTCATGTTTGTGTTCTTGAGTCAAATTAAATGGTTAATATGTGTTTCTATGAGTGTTAATTGATGAGTTTCATGGGTTTTACAACATGTATGCTCGAATTTCGTGTTCTAGATAATTTAGGGTCTTATCATGTTTTCGAAATCTTATGAATATGCCTATGATGTGATCCTAACTGTTGTTGCACACTCATTTCATCAGGTATTCATTCAAGGAATCAAATTTTTCATAAGAAAATGTATGTCTTCAGTGATTTCGAAAATTCTTGTATAAGAATTTTTCGAAAACTAAATTTATCGAGATCTTTCTGATCAGTTTTATCGAGAACTCTCTCTAATTTATCGAGATCTCTCCTTAACGAAAGTTATCGAGAACTCTTTGTAAATTATCGAGATCACTCAATAAAATTATCGAGATTATAAGTTATCGAGAACATGCAGAACTGTGTTTTCGAGAACCCTCACTCCTTGAGTTATCGAGAACCTTTGTTATTCAAGTTATCGAGATCATTTTATATGAAATTATCGAGATCACTAATACACAAAAGTTATCGAGAACCCATTTAAGTGAATGTTTTCGAGAACACTTGCTACCATGTTATTGAGATCATACTTAACAGTTTTTGAGGATTCACATGTGTTGTAACTTTTTCGAAAACATGTATAATGAATGAATACTCATGAACGTGTGTGATATTTGTGTTGTAATCATGTTTATTATCGTGTGCTTGTGTAGTATTGATGAACATGTATTTCTTAGACATATTGTACTTTGAATGTCTCATTACTTTGTCTTAAAATGTATATGTTGAATTGCAAATACTATCACATCTCACTTGATAATTAACTGAACCATAAATGCAACATGTAACTTGTACGTCTTTGTATATCAAACATGAATGCGGACTAATGACTAACAAATATCGATGTTTGATTTAATGACATTACATTTACAGAACACAATGGCTGAACACACTGAATCTGTCCCAGAACAAACTCTACCACTACTCACACTTGGAGAGGTTGTCCCTGCAAACTACAACATCACCATAGGACAAAACAATCCACGTATTGACTTCAACAAACTTCGTATTCCCGAAGATACGTGCAAGATTGTTAAAGACATTCTACTGGCTCATCCCTGCAACCTATGCTTACAAAGTCTACATCAGCTCCAATATTCTACATTCATCAATTCTGGTACACTGCTCGGGCTAACTTAGATGATGAATCTTTCACTGTCAATCTGGATCGTCAGGAATACACCATAGACCTAGATGTTCTTCGAACCGTTCTCATGTTACCCACACCAAAGGAATTTCATCCTATGTTAACCGAACTTGAAATCCTAGATTACCTTATCGATCTAGGATACGATGTTCAAGATGAACTACCTCTCATCCGTCTGTCAAGATTCAACGTTAAATATCTACCTCAACCATGGAGAACATTCTACATGTTGATTGTTAGATCTATTGCCGGCAGGAAGAGTGGTCACGAACATCCACGATTGGAGCACCTGCAAGTATTTTGGGGAATGATGAGCATGAAACCGATCAACTTCGCAAGTTCCATAATGAGCGACATAATCCATCACATTCAAACCGATCGTGAAAGGAGTGTGATTCCGTTCGTTAGGTTCACAAACATGCTTATCGAACACTTCTGTGCGAAAACACCTGACTACATCAAGAGAATGCATGATCCCACAGAACCCAAAGACATCTACAACCAAGACTACAGGATCTCCTTCGTCAAAACCATCAAGTTTGTTACAAGGACCAAGGGAATGGGAATCCCAGACTACTTTCTGGATGAAAGGATTCAAAAGACTCAAAACTTCAAAATCTGTGACAAAGCCTTTCAAGCTGGGAAAGTCGGATACACCGGTGAAGAAGAAGAACCAGCTTCCATAGTTCAAACCCGTAGCAAAAGAGGTGGCAAGACGGGAAGCACTAGCAGTACAACAACCTCACCACAATCAAAGTCTACGCCAAAACCTCCTACCAGACAAAGACGAAAGGTCACACCAAAACCAATCATTCAAGATGAACCCACATCGTCATCTTCGGAAACAGAATCTGAGTTCGGGTCTGAGTCAGATGATGAGGAAGACTTCGAATGAAGAACCAAAGCAGGTGATGATGAAGAAGAGTTTCCGGGACTGGAATAGGCAAAACAAATAAGCAAGGAAACTCTTCACAAGGAACAAAAGAAAGGTACAGGGATCACCATCAATGAACCCAGTGGTGATTTTCATGATGAAGAAGAAGCAAATGAACCAGTTGATGAACCACTAGTCGACAAACGCAAACTGAAAAGCGTTATTGTCGATCCTAGAGCAGAAGAGAAGCAGCATTTGAAAGAACTAAGAGAAGCTGCACTCCTAAATCTCCAACATCCACAACCCCATCAACAACCACTCGACCTACAAGCACAAGAGGGTGGGTCAAGCAGCTCATTAGCTCCTCATTCCACAACTTTGACTCTGACTGAAACGGAACAACGAGATCCAGTAGGGAATGTCATAATGAAGGAAGCCACAGAGGAAGTTGTTGCAGACTTACAACTGGAGAAAGAGCCTTCTGAGTTCATTACACCAGAGTTCATTGCTCAGGTAAGTAGAGAAGAAGAACTTAAGATGAAAGCAAGTGAGGAAACAGAAAGACTACTTCGTGGCGATGAACAAGACGAAGAATTCTTTGACACCGATCAACTCATCAACACACCACCTCATTCATCTTCACAGGATCCACCAATTCCTAAAGGCACACCTCCAAGGGATCCTTCTCCTCCTCCATCTGAACCTGAACATGAGTCATCTTCAACATCATCATCACACCACTCATCTCCACCACCACCAAAGAAAACATCCAAAGGCAAATCAATCAAGAAGAAGAAGGGAAGCTCATCATCTATGACAGCATCACATAAGATCAAACAAGCAGTTGCTATGGCAAGGAAGAAGAAGAAGGACACACAACCACAAGAAGGAGATTTGAAAGACCAAGTTCAAAAGCTAGCAAAACAGGTCACATCCTTGACTACTCAAGTCACGGATCTCAAAGAATCGACTTTGAAAAACTCCTACAAGCTGATATGAGTGGCATGATAAAGTCATACACCGAAGAATACCTCATCGACAATCTTGCTGCAATTGCTCAACCAGCAGTGTCTGAACTTCTTGAACCAGTCCAAACAGAGCTGAACTCCAGGATCAAGCGTAGCATTGAACAAATGATTCAGTCAACACCCTTTTATCTCCGCACCAACAAGGCTCCACCAGCACCAACTGACCTAACAACAAAACAAATACAAGCCCTGTTAGCTGCAAAACTCAAAGACAAAGAGGATAAGACTCCTGAAGAATCAACGATGTTTGAGGCACTCCATGCCATTGCCTCAAAAGAATCATGCAAGGAAGATGCTGGCAAAGACAAAAGATCAAGGAAGGATGATGATCCTGAAGCCGATCCCAAAAGCAAGAAATNAGCATCACATAAGATCAAACAAGCAGTTGCTATGGCAAGGAAGAAGAAGAAGGACACACAACCACAAGAAGGAGATTTGAAAGACCAAGTTCAAAAGCTAGCAAAACAGGTCACATCCTTGACTACTCAAGTCACGGATCTCAAAGAATCGACTTTGAAAAACTCCTACAAGCTGATATGAGTGGCATGATAAAGTCATACACCGAAGAATACCTCATCGACAATCTTGCTGCAATTGCTCAACCAGCAGTGTCCGAACTTCTTGAACCAGTCCAAACAGAGATGAACTCCAGGATCAAGCGTAGCATTGAACAAATGCTTCAGTCAACACCCTTTTATCTCCGCACCAACAAGGCTCCACCAGCACCAACTGACCTAACAACAGAACAAATACAAGCCCTGTTAGCTGCAAAACTCAGAGACAAAGAGGATAAGACTCCTGAAGAATCAACGATGTTTGAGGCCTCCATGCCATTGCCTCAAAAGAATCATGCAAGGAAGATGCTGGCAAAGACAAAAGATCAAGGAAGGATGATGATCCTGAAGCCGATCCCAAAAGCAAGAAATCAAAGACATCAAAAGGACCNGAACAAATGATTCAGTCAACACCCTTTTATCTCCGCACCAACAAGGCTCCACCAGCACCAACTGACCTAACAACAAAACAAATACAAGCCCTGTTAGCTGCAAAACTCAAAGACAAAGAGGATAAGACTCCTGAAGAATCAACGATGTTTGAGGCACTCCATGCCATTGCCTCAAAAGAATCATGCAAGGAAGATGCTGGCAAAGACAAAAGATCAAGGAAGGATGATGATCCTGAAGCCGATCCCAAAAGCAAGAAATCAAAGACATCAAAAGGACCATCGTCCTCTCAAAAAGCCACAGAAGACTTCCAAGACTCCACCAACAAAGCAACATGTACCTGCATCAGGCTCCGGTCCAACTCAATCAGAAGAACCATTCATGCTTCAACCAGCTGACACTCAGGAAGAACCCGCATCACCTACTCCCGAATCACCAACTCCTGAATTTCAAGCTGGACCATGATCAACATCAAAGACCAAGGAGAAAAGGAAGTCTACAAAGTCAAAGAAGAAGTCCACTCCATTCTCCTGGTTAGATGTGGAAGAAGCTCCAAAATCTGATTGGCTAACCGAAATGATAAAGCACAACCTCCACTTGAAGCCGATGAACCACTGCCTGGAAATACTTTGCAGATTACTCAAAGTATCATGACGGGACTTCTAGTTGAGAAGTTGACCAAGGATGAACTGAAAAGGATCAATCGTGTTGCACTTGACTTTCTGATGAAAAGATCAGGGAACAAAGTTGAACTCGAATACCACATGGAGAACATCGCCTGCGCTTTATCTGGCACGTTCGACTGGCTGAACCCTGAATCTAACATCGACACGCAAAAGAAAGACAAGACTCCTTACTTCACAGACTGGACAAAGCCATTGCCTCTTCAAGGCTTTCCTGAAAAACCTAAGATCCCATACCGCTACTTCTTCAACAACGATCTCCGATATCTTCAACATGCTCATGAGACTTCCAAGGAACGATACGCATCTTCACTAACGATTTCCGTTCCAGCTGCCAGATACGAGTTACCAAACATTGAAGAGACTACACCAATTTTCAGCAAATCAGTTGTCACTTACAAAAGGGAAGCTCTTCTCGGTATTCAACATTGGCCTGACAAACGAAAACTCGGTTACACACACAGATTACACCTTACATCAAGTGAGAATGTCAAGCATCCGCTTCGTATAGTTGCTATCATGGAACTCGTGGAAGATAGAAGATTCAACTACACTTTCATGAAAGAAATCGTCGTCAAGAGACTGGATGAGAAGCAATACAAGTTTTGTGAAGCAGACTTCCCAGATCTGAAACTGAATGACATCGAAGATATGTATTTGGAAAAGGTTCAAGGAAAAATGCTCAACTTCCCAAGGTAAACACAATACAACTTCATCGCGTCTCTACTTCTCTACATCAGACGGTTAATAGTTCAAGTAAGAGTGGAAGACCTTCAGCTGGGCGTTGAAAGTTATCAGAACAACATCAACCTCACCAAACCACAACTCATATTTCCTGGAATTCAAGAACTATCACAGTATACTCTCGTGCAACAACCATCGTTTGGAATCACCTACCTCAACAAGAAGAATCAACTTCGTCTTATGAGGTTCGATGAAATTCCGAAGTTCTGTGATGAGACACTTCGAAGAGTTCGTGAAGGGTTGGCTGAAAGATTGGTTGATGAGAAGAAGAGGTTACAAGAGGGTCAAGAGACTAGGTGGAAAGCTAATGGACGCAGAATGATTCGCAACTTTGTTCACACCATTGAAGAAAGGCTGTACCGTCGTGAGCAGATCAGGAGATTGGAAAGCTATATCGGTGTTCGACCTTCATTTCCGGTCTTGACATTCAGACGACCTGATCCTCAGTTTACAGACTTTTGATGCTTAGCCTATTGATGAACCTCAGCTCCCATTTTTCTGGTACCAACATTTCAATATTTTCATTATATGGATTGATTTGTAAATTACTACGGCTTGTGCACACATAACAGTGTACAACCCGCACTTTGTACTTAAAGGACCCTGTGGTACGCATCAGTGTCACAATCCTCATAATAAGGAGCGAAAGCTTCTTACTTTTGAGTAGAATTAACAAACTTTTCATGATTTCTACAATTCTACTCAAAAGACAAGTATTACACCTCAATAAGTAATCACTTGTTGAGGGGGAGTACTTGATCAAAAACATCGTTCTAAATCTTAAAGTCTTGATTAATTTCTCCCCATAAGACTCAAAAAGGCATATTTTAATCAAAAACGTATACAAAAACAACATTTAATATGCTATTTTTGAGGGGGAGAAGATGAAAAGTGATTAAAATATGATGTCAAAAGTTTTATCTTGTGTGAGCTCGACTCAGAATTGACCCATGAATTAACGAAACAACAAATGTTAGTATTCGAAAGGATTTATCCGAGTAGAAAGTACCGTTTCGAGAAACTCTTTTTAGACGTTTACTTTGACGGGTCTAACTTCCTTTTAGGAATGTTAACAACTTCAAGTTAGTTATTAGGGCTAGTTATCACCTTAAAACTGATAATGCATCCCTTTAACTAAGCAACGTAAACGTGTCCCTCGGGTACATATCTATTAAAGTGGATCAATTCAAAAAGTGTCAACTCTTCCCGCAAATGCAAATTTCTGAAAACATTCATGAGCATATGTGGAGGGGGAGTCTTTCATAAGAAATCTCAAACCTCAAAGTGTTAACAAAAGATTTTATACTCAGAAACACTTTGAGAGATTTTCAAAGATTTGGTTCAAAGGCATCAATAGGATAGTCATGGAGTTACAAGGTGACTAAGGATAGGAATAACCGTCCTATGATCCGCCAGAACCGGAGGGATCTACCCAAGGACATCACCAATAGTTAGAAATTAGAAGTCCTTAGGTATGATATGACAAAAGGAGAAAAGAATGAAAGGAGAAAGAAGGGGTTGAAGAATTAAAAAGAAAATGAAAGAAAAGGGTGAAAAGAAATAGCCCTCCAATTATTCAACCTTAGGGCAGACACCGGGTTCAATTCATATGCTACTGGTAGTTGCTAAGGCGACACCGGTATTGAAGATAAAAGACGTCATGGACCCAGTGACGCAATGCACTAAACCTTCTTAGCCACTCAGGCATCTCTCAAAAGATGTTTGTTTCATTCTCACGGGGAACCAGTGTAATCTATCGACCGTCTATTAGAGATGGTTGATATTGAAACAGGAGGCCCTCTGCTCAATGCCTCCGCATAGGAAACCAAATGTGCACGAATTGAGTCTAGAGCCACGAGACAACATTAAAGATCTCTTAGGAACACACAATGCTTCTACACTAAGTTTCTTACATCATTGGACACTAAGTGTAAACTATCGAGTCCTACGCAGATCTTAGCAATCTGCCTTGAACGTTTGTGAGAGATTTACTTATGTATTTCTCGAATGATTGGAACGGAAATCCTGCCAGGGTCAACATCAAGCAGCCCTGACAGCAGGTTACTTCGGTAATTCCTTGTGGATTACGCTTAGTGTTTACGATGGTTTCAAACGGTATACAGTCGTGGGGTGATCTCCAGCGACTCACCTAATCGTGGGTGTACTTATGTATGTCTGAGTAAGCCCTCTAGGGGGTATCCGATTAGGAACGGCCTTGGTAAGGATTAGAAGGAGTCTTCACACTATGCTGTTGACGAATTCTAATTTTGAACCTGTAAGTATCGGATGTTTTATTGCTAACTGTTTTAATGCAGGTACAACCACCATCTTGAACACCAACTTCCACATGCTCATACTTGCATCTCCACAATTATGAAAGCTCTCATGAAAGATCGAAGCAACGTATAAGTCAAAGAAAGATTCTATGCCAAACAAAAGAATCTACAAAGTGAAAAGACAACGATCTAAAGCAAAGCAATGTTCAAAGAAGGATTCTACATCAACACTAAGAATCTTCATCATAAGAAAAGAGAGCTACACGCGTATGAAAGTTTCAAATGTCAAAGATGTATGAGCATGGTGGAAAGGCGCAGATCCACTAGAGTCTAAGAGAGTGACGAATGGCAGATTATTACATCACTTGATCACTATCACATCATCAAAGACAACGAACAAAGAACAATGAATCATTTCAACTAACAAATTTTTGAAGACGTCTAAAGCTATGAAAGTCAACAGTTAAAGATAAAAGACGTCTAGCAACCTCAATGACCGTGATGAATCTCACTCTCCTTCATAATCGAGCCTTAGGGGGAGATTGTTAGGATCAAAGTTTTTCACCAATTTATCAAGTCTCGGTCATTTCAGTTTATGTAATAGGTTGCTACAATATTTAGTAGTTTATGTTTCATGTTTAATAAATGTATCAAGATCACTAAGTATCCAATGGGCCTTGCAAGCCCACGTTAAGTAAGATAGGAAGGAAAGGGAGTGTTGCCCTAGACCTTGCCTATAAATAGAGAGCTCATGTAAACATTTCATTTTGTTAGTTATTTCATTATCTTAAGAAAACTCTTGCACTTTTACCTTTCATATTGATCTAATCAACCAAACTCTATTCTCATCTCATTTCTAACAAAACCAATACTTGTGTTTACAATATGGTGACCTAACAGACGGCGTCAAGAAGGCCATCAAGAAACCCTAACCACGGCGAGGTGACGGCGTCAAGGCTATAACGTGACGCCGTCAGATCTGATTTTCTATATATATTCTCATAATTTTTAGTCATTAAAGGGGAACTTGTGTGGAACTTTTTAAGGGAGAAACCCTAGACGAATTTTGCAGCTTTTTTAAGGGTTTTATACCCTTGGATCTCTCATGTTACATTGAAGATAAGTAATCAATTAATCATTCAATATGTCTATGTGTTGTTTGATTCTATCTTGTTCTTGTCTTTTGTTTAACATGCTAGGCTAGGTTTTCTTTGTGTTTGCTTAGATCTAATGAAACCTAACTATTGATTATTGATTGAATGGTGTGTTATTAATTGTATTGGATGGGTGATTATCGATGTTAGGCTTAAGAAAACTGGCAGACTTCCGGTTGGTAACATGCTTGAACGTCTTAAGAAACATGAACCAAGGTGTACTAAGGTTATTTGATTGTATTTAATGCATGAGCGAATTCTAGTGATCCCATGTTAGGAGCTTCTTAGCCGGCTCGACATAGGAGTGAAGTAGGAGTTCATAGAGTTAGGGGAAGTCCGTACACACCCCTACGAATGGTATTAAGGAATACAATCCGTCATCCACACAATTAATACACACTAATCAATCGGTAAAAGATAGTTAGGGAGTAAGGAAATCTAAGTAAACACACTTCTCTCCATATAGTTTTCACAAACATTTACTTTCTCGTTATTTTATTTTATTTGCATTAGTAGTTATTTGGGTTAGTTGACTAGCAACTAATTCCGCCCACTCCTTCAAACCCGAGATTTTACTTGCTTTTCTAAAAATAATAAAATACAAAAAGAATCTTCCCTCACCCCTAGACCTATTAGAGTAGCTTTTCAATCCTAACGACACTATTCCCGCAGAGAACGATCAATCCCCCGGTACTTGCCACTACACTATACTACATCGGTCAGGTACACTGCCTGGTGGGGATTGCAAGCTTCTCAAGATCCCTTGAGAGGTAAAACCCTAGTGCGTGGTCGCAATCCCGCGCATCAGGACACGAACGCTTAAACGGACGAATTTTCTTGTTCATGTACGTTTATTAAGAAAATAAGTTGTTCATGTTCGTTTATGTTCGTTCATTAAGACATTAAACGAACCCTAAACGAACATAAACGATCGAACATAAATGAACGTAGAAAAACAAACAAAAACTTTATTAAATTATGCATACTATTTTGTTTTATAAGTGTTGTTTTGTTTAAACAAACTAGTATTAAAAGTATATAATTAAAAGATATGATATACGAACATAAATGTATAAATAAACATAAACGAATGTTAATGAACATATAATCGGACGTTCACGAACATAAATGAATGGACGCAACCTTTGTTCATGTTTGTTCATTTAACTAAACGAACGCAAAATATTGTTCATGTTCGTTCATTTAATAAATAAACGAACATAAACGAACTTTTTACCGAACGGTTCATGAAATGTTCACTGAACGTTCAGTTCGTTTACAGCCCTATGTGTTACTACCGCACATTTTGTACAACATAATATCAAATGTACGCGATTGTACTTATAACAACGACTTATACATAAAAGACCATGATGAAAAAATCATAAATAAACTAACTTTTTAGAAAGAAAAAAAAACCCCGTGCGTGCACGGGTATTATAGCTAGTTATCATGGTTAAGCAAATACTTGATTATTAGTTTAAAATCTACAAAATCTTTTTCACTTAGTTTAAAATCTACATAATACGAACATTAATATATGTTCTTCCCGTTATGTAATGTTTCCAACATGTTATTTATTACAAAAAGAATAAATTTCCTTACTTGTTATGTTATTAGATGAGGTACCCATGTGTTACAACGTTGATTTTTCAGCGAGCAAACATTTATATTTTCAGGCGCCAAATAATTTGATGACGTTTAAATGATCATTTTTAAACTTAAGAGAATATAGCATAGTACTTGTGCAAGGAGCGGAAACTAGATAATTTAAAACGGTTTTTTATTTTGTTGAGATTGTCAATTCTTTTATGTGGTGGCATAGAAGATTGGGCAAATTAGATATTTAAGAGAGGTAAAAAATGTAATTTTCACGTATTTTGAGAGAAAAATGTTATCTTTTCATTTTAACATTGCTTTTGACATATGTATTTTTTTTTAAGTACTATATGGAGTGTCATAATTAAGTTAACGTAGAATTACATTAACACAAATTTATAAATATGAAAAGTTGTATTGACTTTTATTAGGAGTAATTTAATGTCCAAATTTATAATGTAGGAGTACAAATTAAGAATTCATAAATTATAAAAAGAGAGGTCGATAATACAATCACTGAAAACAGTCTCACACCACACACACAAAAAATCAAAACGCTTTAAACTATTTAGAACCAAACAATTGTAGGTACTATCCATATTCTCTTAAGTTTGAATGACATTAAAAAGGTGATCAAAATGATTCTGTGCTCAGAAAACATAAATGTTTGCTGTCCAAAAAAATTTATTGCACAACAATCCCCGCAAAATAAAACGCAGGTACCCGTTTAGTAAGAAAGAAAAACGAGCCGAGTCCACCACCAGAGTCACTCAGGCCCACCCAACACACCAAATTTTTTTTTTTAAAGCCATCCGTTACGACCTCAATCCCCCATAACAACAGTAACACATAATTTAAAGAAACCAAAGTTCAAATAGGCTCGGCTCATCAATTACATTAAGGCTCGAGCGCGTTATACTTTAAGCTCGTTTATACCGAAGACAATATATATAAGATATTACTATATAATATAATGATATATATATATATATTATATAATATATACTTATATATATATATGATAGTAATATCATATATATATATAAGTATATATATTTCTAGGCTCTTTAGGCTCGCGATGCCTTACTTGAATTTTTTATAGACTCGGCTCTGAGCCAGATTTATTAAAGTGACCCAACGTTAGTCTCAGGCTCGGCTCGAGCTCGTTTAGCTCGGCTCGTTCGAGGTTAAAAGATCCCGAGCTTTTTATGAGCGCCTCGATCGTTCTCCCCTTACCGTTTATATATATATATAATAGAAATTTTATTAAATAAGATAATTTTTGGTTTTGTTCTCTTGTAATTAAATAACCATGTTGGAAAACATACATAACTAGAATCATATATTAATGTTCGTATTATTAATTTTAATACTGAACAAAAACAGGTGAAAAGATTTTGTAGAATTTTAATCTCACATTATTATAAAGCATTTGAAACTTTCTTTTGAGATTTGCTAATGGTGCCACCGTGCGCACCTATAAAAGTAAAAGATGCATTTAACATGTAAATAATATAACTTAATTTTTCCTTTTAAAGTAAAAATGCATTTAATTAACCTTTTAAATTACAAATTAAAGTGATTTACCATTTAATACACTTAAACTTCCATTTATTTACAACTTAAAAAATACCAATGAGCACATAAAATCGATCTTAAAATTGATGAAAGTATTCAATTTTTAACTATCAATTTATCATAACAATTTCATAATGACGTGCATTGAATAATCATATAATTTCACTATCCNTATATATATATATATATATATATATATATATATATATAATGATATAATTACTATATAATATATATATATATATATATATATTATATAATATATACTATATATATATATATGATATAATATCATGTATATATACAGCTATATATTTCTAGGCTCTTTAGCGACTCGCGATGCCTACTTGAATTTTTTTATAGGCTCGGCTCTGAGCTCGATTATTAACTATGAGCCCAACCGTATAGCTCGAGGCTCGGGCTCGAGCTCGTTTAGCTCGATCCGTTCGAGGTTAAAGATCTCCGAGCTTTTTATGACGGCGGCTCGATTTCCATCCCCTACCGTTTATTAATATTATAATACGGAAATTTATTAAATAAGATAATTTTGGTTTGGTTCTCTTGTAATTAAATAACATGGTTGGATAACATTAACATAACGTTAGAACATATATTAATGTCTATTATTATTTTAATTGAACAAAAACAAGTAAAAGATTGTTGTAGATTTAATCTCACATTATTTAGTAAAGATTTGAAACTTTCTTTTGAGATTTGCTAATGGGTGCCCACCGGCGCACGATTAATAAAAGTAAAAGATGCATTTATACATGTAATAATAAACCTTAAATTTTCCTTTTTAAAGTAAAAATGCATTTAATTCAACTTTTAATTACAAAATTAAAAGTGATTTACCATTTAATACACTTATACAACCCTTATTAATAAAATACCACAGAGCACATAAAATCGATCTTAAATGATGAAGTATTCAAATTTTATAATAATCAATTATATAACAATTTCATAATGAGTTGCATTCGTGACATATAATTAGTTATGTATTGTCCACTATGAAGCTTTTCATTATATCAGGGAAAAATAAATGGCGTATCAACGTCTTATGCTTTAAAGCTTGATTTTCAAATAAGGGCTTTTGATCGTGTGGATGGGACTTCTTAATTGCTACGCTAAAGAGAATGGGATTTGGAGAAATGGGTAACTGGATTTTTTTCGTGCATTATCTCGTAGCGAATTTTTGATAAATGGGGGATTTCTATTGGTACCATTCGTCCTTCTTCGGGGAATAACCGTCAAGGGTGCATCTTCTTATTCCCCAACTTGTTCATTATAGTTGTGATTTCTCTTCAGTAGTCATAAATGCTTTAAGAATCAGATCAGGTATAAATGGCTAGGACATGCCCAATTAATTTCACATCGTTTTTCTTTGCTGATGACTCTTTGTTCTTCTTAAAAGCAAACGTACATGAATGTTCAAGGTGCTGGGTGGATATTTTGGATGCTATTGCAAAGGCATCGGGTCAAAGCATAAATTTCACAAAGCTGCTTTCCATTTCTCCCGATACTCAAAGGCATTCTCCAAGGAAACCAAATATGTGACTTTTGAATGTTGTGAAATGCATGGATCCGAAATGCTCGCAACCTTGGAAATTACCTTTTATATGCGTCGGAGAAAGGGTGAATTATTCTCTTTTATTTGGAGAAGGTCCTCAAAAAGTGCAAGGGTGGAAGCAAAAACTCTTCTGCGCAAGCAGGGGCGTGAATCCTTATCAAATCAGTTATATCCAAGCAATTCCATCTTATGAATGCAATGTTTTTGCCTGCCAAATGTTTCTTGTAAGCTTCTTTGTCATATTAGAAGATTTTCTGGAGCGGGGAAATAGATAAGAGACATATTCATTGGTTAAGTTGGGATCGCCTTTCTAAGCCTAAAGATGCGGGTGGTCTTGGTGTAGAGACTTACGTTCTTTCAACTTGGCTTTATAGACAAAACAAGGTTGGATCTCTCTATATATATATTGTCTATACGTATAAACGAGCTTAAAAGTAGTAAACGAGCTCGAGCCTTATGTAATTGATGAGCCGAGCCCTATTTGAACTTTGGTTTCTTTAAAACAATATATAAATTAGTCGAGCTCGAGCTCGGTGAGAATTTTCACGAGCCGAGCTCGAGCTCAAAATATGAGGCTCGTAACCAGCCCGAGCTCGAGCTTTATATATATAAACGAGCCGAGCTCGAGCTCTGGCAGGCTCGGGCTCGACTCGGCTCGTTTTCACCCCTACTAAACGGGTACCTGCGTTTTACAGCGGGGAGTACTCGTGCAACTAAATTTTTTGGACAGCAAACATTTATGTTTTCTAGCACCAAATACATTGATCACCTTTAAATGTTCATTTTCAAACTTAAGAGAATATGGTATAGTACCTACACAAAGCGACGGGAACTAAATAGTTTAAAGCGTTTTTTGATTTTCTTGAGATTTGGTAGTGATGGATGACTCTTTTCAGTGATTGTAGTTATCTTCGGTGGTGGTGTAAAAGATTGGAAAAATAAGATCTGTAAAAGAGGTGAAAATTGTAATTTTGACATATTTGATAGAAAAGTGGTACCTTTTCATTTCAATATTATTATTTTTTTTTTCTCTTAAAGGTAAATTATTAAGAAAAGAGCCACAAGGAAAAGTTTTACACAACAAGCTAATGTGAACAAACAAGTTAGGATACACCCTAACTACTCACAAAAACTAACAAAGATATGGCATGGACAATCCCCAAGCTCCAAATAACATACTAATATATAGCAGCCCTACTAGAAAGCCACAACATACTTCTGAATCATCAATAAATACTGAGACCAATCAACTGTAACATCCCGCCTACTCAGACCACAATATTGTCCGCTTTGCCCACAGGCTCACGGCTTTGCTTTGTGGCCCTCATGTGAGACTTCCCGGCAGGTCACCCATACCAGTGCTACTCTCACATGAGCACGCTTAACTGCCAGTTCCTAAGAACCCCACTCGCAGTAGACCACAAAACGCGTTGTGTCTAGTAAGGCCAAGATATTACTTATATACCCAGCATCACTCCAAGCCTCAGCCGATGTGGGATTTGCCTAGGGTGTTACATCAGCATTCATCAAAACATCACAATATACTAAGCTCAACTAAACAGGAAGCTATTTCAAGATACAGACCATAATCTAAATGAAACAGATACATAAATGACTCTTGCTAGACCAATACAACCAACAGGAATCCAGCAGTAGCACTTGAGAAATCTTTTACACACAATGAGCAATCAACAACATGGAATAATCAACCAACCATTCTTAATGAAATTATCTCCTTAAAAACCTGTTACCAAGTAAAAACCAACAAGGGAAAACCTTGAAAAAGGACAAAAAGAACATAACTTTCACCAAGAACTTCACATTCAAAAACCAGCAGAAAACAGAAGCCATCACACATGAAAATCAACAAGGCTTTGTCAAACCATCAACTCCACACAGATGCCATATCTAAGAATCAACCAGAAATAGCTCTGCATATAATTAGCATCATGAAGAATAGAAAATACATATATCTCCAACTGCACAATAACATATCCCGGATATCATAGACCTCCAACATACTACACCAGAACCCCATAAACCACAAATCTTTTCCTAAACCAGTAATATATTCCTATAATACTCAGACTTATTAACTTGGAATTGCCAAATATCAGTAGCTTTAGACACATCAGTAGTAACCTTCATAGACAACCCCATAAGCTTCAATCTAACAGTATCCACAACAACCTTAAAAAGACAATCAAAAGATCTTTTAGTGTACTGACTTCTCCTAATAATCTTTCTTGCCAAGTGAAATACACAACAGCACCAAGAACAAGTCTCTGAATTATACTCCAAATTTTATTCTTAGCAGGGTTAACATTGTTTTTGATATATGTATTTTTTTAAGTACTATATGGATCATAATAATAAAGTTAATGTAGGATTACAGTAGTACAAATTTAGAAATCTGAAAAGTTGTTTGACTTTGATTATGAGTAATTCAATGACCAAATTTATAAAGTAAGAGTACAGATTTATAAATTATAAGATAGTGATCTGATAAGTAATACAATGAACTTGATTATGAATTTGACTAATGATTAATTTGATAGTTATGTTTTCAACAATATTAAGATTATGGCATAAATACTGAGTATACAAATTATTTCTTTTAAGACTATTAGAAAAAGAAGGTCTCAAATACTTTACAGTAATGTGAGATAAGATAATGTAATTCAGTGACCAAATTTAGAACATATGAGTATAATCTACGAATTTGTAAAGTATAAGATAGTGAGCTTATGAGTAATTTATTGAAATTGATTATAAATTTGACTCGTGATTAATTTGATAGTTATAAAATTGAATAATATCAGCATGTTTGGTAGAAGTAATTAAGATGAGAGAAATGGAAATGAAATCATTTCCATACATCTATGAAAAAATAAAATGGAGAATTAGAACTCTTTGTAAAGGGCAATGATATATACACATACAAATTTACTAAATTTATGTGTGCAAAGTAAATTTGTATGTCCATATATCATTGCCCCTTTGGAAATGGATCTTTTGCAAAAAGTGAAGAATTGATTTCCACTCACAAATTGATGGAAATGAATTCTTCAATAATAATAATAATAATAATAATAATAATAATAATAATAATAATAATAATAACAATAATAATAATAATAAAATAATAAAATAATAATAATAATAATAATAATAATAATAATAATAATAATAATAATAATAATAATAATAATAATAATAATAATAATAATAATAATAATAATAATAATAATAATAATAATAATAATAATAATAATAATAATAATAATAGAACAACAACAACAATAACAACAGCAACAATAATAATAATAATACTGATTTCTTGAGTTAATTCTCTGGTGTTACCAAACACTGGAATTTATATTGAATTCTGTGAGTATTCATTTATGTGATTTGATTTCTGCACTTCATTTCATTTCTCTAAATTTCACCCTACCAAACGTGCCCTCAATATTAAGATGGATGTTAAAAATTTGTAGTTTTTTCAATAATATAATACTATGTCATAAATCGTAAGTGTGTAACTAATTTTTTTTGATGATTACTATAAAAAGAAGGTCTCAAATGCTTCAAAATAATGCGAGATAAAATAAGGTAGTGGTTGACTCTTGGGATGGTGAGTGCGTGCTCTTGGGAGATTTTAACGAAGTTCGTTCGGAACAAGAAATATATGGTGCCGTATTTAACTTACATAGCGCAAATGCTTTTAATAATTTTATTACAATTGTGGGTTTGGTTGATCTTCCTTTGGAAGGCTACTCATATACTTGGACTCATAAATCAACTTCCAAGATGAGTAAATTGGATAGATTCCTTATTACTCATGGCTTATTGGCTTATTGAGGTTATTTCCTTCCTTATCAGCTTTTTTATGTCTTGATAGACATTTATCCGATCATTGACCTATTCTTATGCGTGAATTGAATGTTGATTATGGTCCTACTCCGTTTCGCCTTTTTTCATTCTTGGTTTAACAAGGAAGGTTTCGATAAATTGGTGGAGGATACGTGGAAGAATTCGGATTTTATGGAGTCGAATAGTATCATTAAATTGAACAAAAAATTTCAAGCCCTTAAGACCTCAATCAAACAATAGTCTAAAGATGATCAACAACGTTCTAATGCGTCTAAAATGTCTAGTCAAAATCGTCTATCTGAATTGGATAAGACGATTGACCAAGGAAGGCAAAATGTAGGGCTTGTGAACGAAAGGTCTAAGTTGTTAAAGGAGCTTCATGACCTCAATTCTATTGCATCATTATATTTGGCTCAAATGGAAAAAATTCGTTGGACCATTGAAGGAGATGAAAACTCTAAATACTTTCATGGAATTATTAACAATAAACGATCTCAACTGGCTATTCGTGGGGTTCTAGTAGAAGGTGATTGGATTGTTGAGCCTTCCAACGTGAAAAAGGAGTTTCTTAATCACTTTGCCAATCAATTTTCTGATCTTGTTACGCCTAGATTTATCCTCGAAACTCAGTTTTTCTAATCGATTGTCCTCGGATCAGAAATATGACCTTGAAAGAAATGTTACTTATGGTGAGATTAAAAGAGCGGTTTGGGATTGTGGTATAAACAAATCTCCTGGACCCGATAGTCTTACCTTTGAATTCTTTCGTAGGTATTGGAATCTCATTGATCAAGACGTGGTGGTTGCCATTTCTCAATTCTTCTCTTCAGGTTCTTTTCCTCGAGGGTGTAATTCCTCGTTTATTGTGTTAATTCCAAAGACGCAAGATGCTAAGGTGGTTAAGGATTTTTTACCTATAAGTTTGATAGGTAGTGTGTATAAAATTATTGCAAAAATCTTGGCTAATTGATTGAGCCTTGTTATTTCGGATCTTATCAGTGATGTCCAATCAGCTTTTGTATCTAATCATCAAATTCTTGACGGTCCTATTATTCTTAACGAGCTTCTTTCATGGTGCAAGCATAAAAAGATTAAAGCCATGTTCTTCAAGGTTGACCTTGAAAAAGCTTTTGATTCGGTGAGATTTATTTAGATGATATTCTAAATAAGTTTGAGTTTGGAGATAAATGGCATTGTTGGATCCAAGGTTTTCTTAATTCTGCCACGGTATCCATTCTCGTTAATGGTAGCCCGACTTCAGAATTCAAATTCTACAAAGGCTTGAAGCAGGGAGATCCCTTGTCTCATTTTCTCTTTCTTTTGATTATGGAAAGCTTACACCTTTCTTTCAAAAACATGTTGAATGCAAGTCTTTATAAGGGTATTTCTATTGTTGACTCTTTGATCATGTCCTACTTGTTCTACGCTAACGATGTTGTGTTTGTTGGTAAATGGGATATGTCGAATTTTACTACTATTGTTAACGTACTTAAGTGTTTTTTCTTGGCCTCGGGTCTCAAGATCAACCTTCATAAAAGTAAGCTCATGGGTATCGGTATCCCAATAGATGTAGTGGATTCGATAGATAAGTTCATTGGTTGTTCAACTCTCTCCGCGCCTTTTAACTATTTTGGTGTCAAAGTAGGTGGTATTATGTCGAGATTTAGCTCTTGGGATGAGGTTATTGCTAAATTAAACTCTCGGTTATCCAAATGGAAGCTTAAAACTCTCTACATTGGTGGTCGCCTCACCTTAATTAAATCGGTTTTAAGTTCCTTACTGTTATATCATATGTCCATCTACAAAGTCCCCATGGGTGTTCTTAATAAAATGGAATCGACTCGTAGAATTTCTTCAATAGTGTTGAAAATACGGATAGGAGAATATCATTGATTGGTTGGAAAAAAATTTTGGCTTCTAAGAAAAATGGAGGGCTTGGTGTTTCTAGTTTCTTTGTTCTTAACCGTGCGGTCCTCTTCAAATGGATTTGACTTTTCATTTCCCATGGTCCTTCCTTATGGTCCCGATTTATAAAGGCCATCAATGGTGCTCGAGGTGCTCTTGACAACTCTCACATATTATCTAGACGCTCTCCTTGGCTAGAAATCATCCGAGAGTTCAAAGCCCTATCAAGTAAATGTATTGATCTTCTTTCTCATGCGAAAAAAAGTGGGAAATGGTTAAAACACGTCCCTTTGGGGTGATATTTGGCTAGCTGAATCTCCTTTGAAGCACATGTACCTGAGGTTGTATTCGTTGGAATTATATAAACATTCTAGTGTGGCTGTCAAGTTGAGGGATTCTTCTCTGATCTCTTCTTTTTGGAGAGCCCCTCGTTGAGGAATTAAAGAGGATCAGCTCCGTCTTCTTAGTGCTAGTACTGCTGTTATTCTCCTATCTCAAATCATTGATAGATGGGTCTGGAGGTTAGAGTCTTCGGGAGACTTTTTGGTGACATCGGCTAGTTCCTTTATTGATAACTCTTTATTGTCAAAGGTGGGAGTGCCTACTAGATGGGTTAAAGCTTTTCCCATCAAGATTAATATCTTTGCTTAGAGAGTTTGCTTTGACAAGTTACCCACGAGGCTGAACCTTTCTCTCTGTGGGATTGATATTCCTTTTATCCTTTGTCCTCTTTGTAGTATTACCGTGAAGTCTACTTCGCATCTTCTCTTTTCATGTCAATTGGCTCGTCAAATTATGCTTAAGGTTGCTCGTTGGTGGGAATTGGAGGTTCAAGACTTTCGAATTCGTATGGAGGTTAGCTTATTTGGTTCAACAATCTTCGTTTATCTAAGCAGCTTAAGGATTTTTAGAAGGCGTTTGTTATGTCATGTGGTGGGCTATCTGGAAGTTTCGTAATCAGGTAATGTTTGGGATTAATCAACCGCGCTTGGAGCTTCTATTTGATGAGCTTGTTCTTTTGTCGTATACATGATGCTCTAGTCGATGTATTTCTAATTTTGATTGGCTCTCTTGGATGAAAAGTTCTAGTACCATTAATTTGTAATTTATTCTAGCTTCTTGCTAGTCTATAACAAATTTGGCGCAAAATAAATAAATAAATAAATAAATAAATTTTGATAGGATCAAGGATGATTATACTTCATGCAATCATGTCCATAAGAATACAAAAACTAGTTTTTCCCTTTTCAACCACCAAACTAAAATAGACTCAAGAAAATTGGACCGGATTAAACCAAGTTGTTAATACCTAAACACTGACATTCTTCAATTATTATAATCATTAAAAAAATATATAGAAAAATATCACCTAAACTCAAAAGATTCCATAAAACATAGGAGTATGCATAGAGCCATAGAGGACCTCACTATGCTCATTTATCTCTATTCCAACATTGAAATATATTAACCTTCGTATCATTGACCTACTCCTTCTTTAACTATAACTTTTTATTAGATGATAAATATGACCCAAGTAATATGACCCAAGCAAGTGTGTTAGCTTAGATCTTGGCCGACTAGATATCGTTTTTGTAGCATTCTTGTCCCTTCCTAACATTATTCGATCTTCATAATTCATAAACGATAACAAAATATTTAAGAAAAACTAACTTATTTCGTTTTTTTTTCCTTGCTTGTCCAGGAAGAGAGATATGAATAAAGTTGAGGTGTGAATATTGTGATGGTGGGGCTAAAAGAGACCGCTAAACACTTCATTTGATTCATGCATATATCTTCGCACACACATAAACTCATGGTGGAATAGTTGGGGTTGGAAAAAACATTTATTATTCACAACCAAACATTTTGTCTAGAAGGAAATTAATCAAAACTAAACTACTAAGCTAAAGTTTCAACACTTTTCATCAACTATTATCTAATCCCCTACACTTGTTCATCTTTAAATATGGCTGATTGACTTGAGTAGTTTAAGTTTGTTAAGAAAATGTATTGGTAGTATATTCATGCGTTATCTTCAAATATTGCATCATACATGTCCAACCATAGGTAAATAAACATGCTAGAATACAAAGTTTGCTTATCATTAGTATTACGGATCTTATATACATAAATCTAATAAGATATTATGTATCTTTTTTCTTTTAGTACACTTTAACGAGTGTGGTATGCCGTGCGTGCGTGCGACCAGTGGCGGAGCTTGAGCATTTTATTTGGAGGGCCGAAACCATCCTAGCATAAAACTAATATTTTATATAAGAAAAATGTACATATAAGTTAAATTAATCAAGCAAACGATATATATGATTCATTCATCTTATAACAAGACAAAACTAAATTAGCAGATAAATGAAAGTTAATATAGACAATCAAATACAATGAGATATTTATTGAGTTTCTAAAAAGAAACTGACTTTGAGGGAAGGATATGAATAAGAGCTATTTTTCTAAACAGTAACCTCTCAGGGTTTTTGATGCTTCGTAAACAACTTCTAAGGGGCTATAATGAAAGTATTGTTTAGATATCAATATAGCACTAAAACATACTAGCTACAATTGAAATTCTAAGGGGGGCCAGCACCCCTTCTAGCCCCTATTATGCTCCGCCATTGGGTGCGACGGTGCTTATATATTTTTATGAGCAAATTGCACAAAAATGTATCCAACTTATACTCAATTTCAATTTAATGTACTCTACTTTTTTTTCTTCAATTTAGTGTACTCAACTTATTTTTTGTTGCAATGTAAGACATATAACGGATTTTCAAGTTATCTTATAATGAAAAAAATTACATGTTTCTCCCCTAAGGTTTTTCCCAAATAACACTCGTAGTCCCTATTTCATTTTAATTACGCAAGACATACGTTTTCGACAGTTTTATACGTTTTCATATGTTTTCATACGTTTTGTCCATTTTTATAGTTTTCATCAATTTTTTTATGTTTTCGACCCTTTTTTTACGTTTTCGTCCGTTTTTTACGTTTTCGTCCATTTTTTACGTTTTCGTCAATTTTCTTAAGTTTTCGCCCGTTTTCTTCAGTTTTCGTCCGCTTTTTTAAGTTTTCGTCCGTTTTTTTACGTTTTGGTCTTTTTTTCTACATTTTCGTCCTTTTTTTTTAATGTTTTTGTCTGTTTTTTTACGTTTCGTCCATGTTTTAACATTTTCGTTTGTTTTTTACGTTTCCGTCTGTTTTTTTACATTTTCGTCTTTTTTTTATGTTTTCGTCTGTTTTCTTACATTTTTGCCCATTTTCTTATGTTTTCGCTAGCTTTTTTTTATGTTTTTGTTTCTTTTTCTAAGTTTTCGTCCGTTTTTTTGCGTTTTCGTCTACGTTTAAACATTTTCGTCTGATTTTTTACGTTTCCGTCTTTTTTTTACGTTTTCATCTGTTTTTTTTACGTTTTCGTCCGTTTTTTACGTTTTCATCCGTTTTTTGCATTCTCATCCGTTTTCTTACATTTGCGCCCGTTTTCTTATGTTTTCGCCAGCTTTTTTACATTTTCGTTCGTTTCTTTACGTTTTTGTCCGTTTTATGCGTTTTCTTACATTTTCGCTTATTTTTTTACGTTTTCTTCTATTATTTCGTTTTCATTTTTTTCCCGTTATCGTTTGTATAAAAACTGATGAAAATATATAAAAATGGACTAAAATGTTTAGAAGGACGAAAACGCAAGAAAACAGACGAAAACATAAAAAAGCAGATGAAAATCGCAAAAAAAAAAACAGACGAAAACGTAAAAAAAATATGAAAATATAAAGAAATGGACGTAAACGTAAAAAAACAAACGGAAACAAAAAAAACAAATGAAAATGTTAAAAAAATAGACGAAATGTAAAATAGCAGATGAAAACGTAAAAAATGGACGAATATATAAAAAACCGAATGAAAACATAAAAAGCGGGAAATAATGCAAGAAAATAGGCGAAAACATAAGAAAACGGATGAAAACGTAAAAATGGGAAGAAAACATAAAAAAAACGAAAACGTAAAAAAAACGGAAGAAAATGATAAATAAATAATAATAAAATAAAATAAAAAAGTGGACGAAAACGTAAAAAAAGACGAAAACGTAACAAAAAAGGACGAAGATGTAAAAAAAGATGAAAACATAAAAAAAACAGATGAAAACGTAAAAAAGCGGAAGAAAACGGACGAAAACTTAAGAAAATTGATGAAAACGTAAAAAACGGACAAAAACGTTAAAAAACGGTCGAAAACGTAAAAAAAGGTCAAAACGTAAAAAAAGTGATAAAAACGTATAAAAATGAACAAAACGTATAAAAAAGAATTAAAACGTATGTCTAGCGTAATTAAAATGAAATAGGGACTACGAGTGTTATTTAGGATAAACCATAGGGACGAAACATGTAATTTTTTCATTATAAGATAACTGGAAAATGCGTTATATGTCTTACATTGCAATAGAAAAAAAGTTAAGTACACTAAATTGAGAAAGAAAAGGTGGAGTACCTTAAATTGAAATTGAGCATAAGTTGAATATACTTTTGTGCAATTTGCCCTATTTTTATTTTTGCATTTTAACAGGGTCTATAATTGTACTTCCAGGCGAGACCTATTTCTGTTTAAAACTGTCTCTAAGGGCCAATACGAAAACGCGATTATATGTAAATATGTTGATATCAATTTTATTAAAAGAAAAGGCTAAGTAAGTGATTAATGATATAGATAGTTTAACCAATTCATAAATAACAAACATTTTAAACTTTAGAGGTCACTCCTTAGAAACATAAAATTCAAGTCACTTTTTAAAGGTAAAAGAAAAAAGAGTTCTCCCATGCCAATGCAAAATTCGAACCAAGACATCATAGTTCACACAGAAATCCTTAAACCAGTGGACTAAGCTTAACATCGTGTCTTTTGTTGCCAAAGTCGTCAATATAATGAAGCTAATATTTTTTTCAAAATTACCTTATACGATAGTGACTCCTCCCAAAATAACCAGTCAACCAGGTGTGGTCAACAAGTCAAATCTGAGAAAGGAGAGATCAATTTATGATCCGGTGCAAGCACAGTGTATTCCCGGGTCGTTATGTCCCGGCGAGATTGAAATTGTGTTTGAGAAACGTTCAAGGGATTCAGTGATTGGGAATAGTAACAAATAATGATTTGGATTGAATTGTACTACTGATTGATTGATATTCAGATAAATAAACAGTATAACAATTACAAGATTACAGATATNAAAACGGACGAAAACTTAAGAAAATTGATGAAAACGTAAAAAACGGACAAAAACGTTAAAAAACGGTCGAAAACGTAAAAAAAGGTCAAAACGTAAAAAAAGTGATAAAAACGTATAAAAATGAACAAAACGTATAAAAAAGAATTAAAACGTATGTCTAGCGTAATTAAAATGAAATAGGGACTACGAGTGTTATTTAGGATAAACCATAGGGACGAAACATGTAATTTTTTCATTATAAGATAACTGGAAAATGCGTTATATGTCTTACATTGCAATAGAAAAAAAGTTGAGTACACTAAATTGAGAAAGAAAAGGTGGAGTACCTTAAATTGAAATTGAGCATAAGTTGAATATACTTTTGTGCAATTTGCCCTATTTTTATTTTTGCATTTTAACAGGGTCTATAATTGTACTTCCAGGCGAGACCTATTTCTGTTTAAAACTGTCTCTAAGGGCCAATACGAAAACGCGATTATATGTAAATATGTTGATATCAATTTTATTAAAAGAAAAGGCTAAGTAAGTGATTAATGATATAGATAGTTTAACCAATTCATAAATAACAAACATTTTAAACTTTAGAGGTCACTCCTTAGAAACATAAAATTCAAGTCACTTTTTAAAGGTAAAAGAAAAAAGAGTTCTCCCATGCCAATGCAAAATTCGAACCAAGACATCATAGTTCACACAGAAATCCTTAAACCAGTGGACTAAGCTTAACATCGTGTCTTTTGTTGCCAAAGTCGTCAATATAATGAAGCTAATATTTTTTTCAAAATTACCTTATACGATAGTGACTCCTCCCAAAATAACCAGTCAACCAGGTGTGGTCAACAAGTCAAATCTGAGAAAGGAGAGATCAATTTATGATCCGGTGCAAGCACAGTGTATTCCCGGGTCGTTATGTCCCGGCGAGATTGAAATTGTGTTTGAGAAACGTTCAAGGGATTCAGTGATTGGGAATAGTAACAAATAATGATTTGGATTGAATTGTACTACTGATTGATTGATATTCAGATAAATAAACAGTATAACAATTACAAGATTACAGATATAAACAAACGTAAACCAAATTAAAATCAAATACGACTACGAACAGATAAAAAGGAGAGATTTGAACAAATTTAAACTAGAGGGGGTGAAAATGAAATTTTTACAAACTTATTATTAAAAGAAAATTTAATAAAAAAGAAAATTATTTTTTTGATTATTTAATATTAATTATTAATTACTTATTTAAACTAATTTAAATTACTAATAATACTAAAATGACTTAAATAATTATGAAAAGTTTTTATAAAACTAATTAACCATTACAGGAATCCTAGAAAATTATAAAAAGTTTATAAAAATTATAATTAAACTATTTTACTAATTATTTACTTAATTATTAATTAAAAATTAATTAAACTAAATTAAATGAGAATAATAGCAAATGAACAGTACCAATTATGAAACTATTTTCTAAAAATACTTTATAATTTATAAAAGCTAGGAAAAATATAAAAAAGTACCAGAGATTAAAAATGAATAGTAGAGGATTTTATTTTTGACTTTTTAAATTAAAACTAATTTAATTATTATTAACTATTATAAATACTAAATGAAAAGAGACAAATCTGAAAATTTTTATATAAATATTATAAGATAATAGGAACTTAAGAAAAATATAAAATTGAAAATTGCTTTTTGAAAAAGCTGAAAAATAAGCCAAATGGCTTAAATAGAAGCTATCACTTTTTTAAAAATGATGATTTTGTGATTTTCTTTTTTTGAAAACTATTTATACGCTAAAACTAAGCAACTTTTATGAAAACACTTTTTGTGAAACTCAAAAATAAGCAATGTGGGAGCTTATGTTCTTGACAGATTGATATTTATGAGATTTGATGATGCACAAGCTATCAATAAGCTATACAATGAAACCAGAGGTACAATTAAGCTACTACCAAATGCAATGCACACAAAATAAGCCAAAAGAACTGAAAAAGCACACTGAATAAGCAATAAAGAAGAAATAAGCAAATCCAAAAACACCTCAGAACCAACAGACCCTGGAGCTAATTGCAGGCTTATAATAAGCTTGTACAACAAGCTTGAAAGTCCAAGATGGAAGTGGAACCAACAAGTCCACTTAGTGAGCTTTCCAAAAAGCCCAAACTCACAAGCTAACACCCTCTAATAAGCTCTGTGTGAGCTTGTGAATGTAGCTCTTTACACTGATGAGTCAGTGTAAAGGGTGTGATGGGCTAAGCAGTGGAATAAGCAATAAATGGAAAACAAAGCACATGCACAACAAGCTGGCCAGAAGGGCTTTCTATCAAACCAAAAATCACAAGCTAATTCCAGCTAATGAACAAGATGCAAGCTATAGAAAATGGCTTATGATCCTGTGCACAGGGGAGGCAAATGGTTCAACAGGCAACTTTGAGAATGCTTTTTAATAAGCAAATGAAATCCAAAGTCAGATTTTCTTTTTGATTTAAGTTCTCAAGCAACCAATAATCACAAATCCACAAGAAAATTCTATTTCCAATCTCTAATAAACCCTAGAGATCACAAAGCAAATCTGACCATTTTGACAGTTATGAAAATTTTGACTTTTTAAGATGATGCAAAAGTTGACTTTTGTGAACTTTGGATCAAATCTACTTACTGAATATGTTGTATTAAGCTGAAAAGAGATGAAATTAAGCTAGATTATCCACTAATGAGCTAAATTGATGAAAATGGAACCAAATCTCTTAACAGTAAACTGCCAATATGAGATTTATGTTGATTTTGACTTTTTATTGAAGAACACTGAGTTTTTATGGTTCAAATATCCTAATGTACACTAAAGGAACATGTAACAGCAAATAACAACAACAATAACACATTGGATCACAGATATGATAGCAAATCCAAACAAGCTTTAAAAACTGTGTTAATGAGATTTTCAAAGAGAAAGATGTTTTTAGACCATGCAACTGAACCAAAAGCACTTATGTTGATATAGTAAGCTGATTTGAACACAGATTCAACAATCTAAACCACTAATACCTATAGATCACTACTATGCTAAAATGACAGTGAAATTGAAATATTAGGCAACAATGAAATCCACAGAACAACTAGGCAATTTTAAGCAACAATTCTACCAAAATATACTAAATAAGCATAAAAAACACAGAGTTGAACAACAATAAGCAATGCTACAGTAAATAGTAAAATTGAAGGATTTGGCTTACAACTTGCACTCCAGCTAAAAACCAAGAACCATGGACCAAAGAACACTCCTATAGGTTCTCCACAGAACTACTAACCTAAGGCCATCCACAATTTACCCTGCTCCAGCCATCTTCATCATCTTCAAATAAATTTTTTATTTTTCACTGAATTTTTCTATTTTTTTTTTGTATTTTTGATTTTTACTACTAAACTGATTTTTAATGGTTTCCAATAGCTTATAGAAGCTATATGGGAGCTTATATGAGCCTAAGAGTCCATAACCACAACTACAAACACCAATTCAGAAAGCATGAAATTTTGAGGAAAAATGTGCATAAACTGAATTCAAAGAGTAATACTGAAATTGATACTTGAAAAAGGTTCAAATTACATTCAAATGACTGAGTACAATGTTAATTTTGACTAAAGATTACAAGGAAATGACAATTTAATCTATTCGACACTAATTTTAGACTAAAACTACACACAGCTTCTCTTGCTTCTTCTTCTATTTATAGCACAAGATTAGGGCTCTACTTGGTCTTCTGAGCATTTCCCACTTGAATGTGAGCCATTGGATTGGTTTGAAGTGATCCTAGCCCTTAAATCATTTTTGGCGCCAAAATGGTTTTATAACCATTTCTCTGTTTTTTTATTGCAACAGGGGGTGGTGGCATTAATTAGGGTTGTCCTGTTAGGTGGATAGTGGGATGGGCGGTGGAGTTGATGGAGATGGTGGGGGTGGTGAGGTGATGGAGTTGCAGACAAGTTGGGGGAGAATGTGGGAGGGAAGGGTGTGGGTCAAACGGGGTTTGACTTGGGGAATTAAAAAAAGGGAAATGGGCTGTGTGGGCTGGAAAGGGAATTGGGCCAAGAAAGGGTGGGTTAGTTTGTGTTTGTATTTTGGACTTGGATTTGTTTTGGGTTATAAAAAGAAAAGAGTCCGTTTGGTTTAGTAGTTATCACAAGGACCATTTGTGTAATCTCTGAAAAGTTTGAGGACCTGCTGTGCCATCTTCCTAAACTTATCATAGGGACCAATTTTGCCAAGCTTCAATAGTGTGAGGATCCTTGTTGAACATTTTCCAAAATTAACCACCAGGGACTATTTCTGCCAACTGTGAAACTTCAGGGACCAAAATTGTAAATTTTTGAAACTTTTCACCAAGGACCATTTTTGATAACTTTTGACTTTCAAAGGACTTTGGTTGACTTTTCTTCCGAAACAAATACTCAGGGACTGATTTTGTCAAGTTTTGAAAGCTGAGGGACTGAAACTGCCAATTATGCAAACTTTGTTCGTTTTTCATTTGTTTTCAATCATTTTGCACCTGAAACATATAAAACACAATCCAGGGTTATTTTCTGTATTTTGAGGCATTTCTGAGTGTTTTTTAAATGTTTTTGCAGTTCATATTGGACAAAAATGATGAGTATTTACACATTCATCAATAACATTCGTACGCCTAATATAAAAATATGTAATACCAAGACACATGGATGCACAGTGCCTTCTCTAAGTTTAGGAAGGCCCCGTGCAGATTTGAGTTTAAAAACAAAAATAAGACCTATAATAGAAGGTAAAGAATTTTGCAAAGAGATAAAAGGAGAAACAAATGTTTGTAGTCACTTTTATAGATTATATATAGATATTATGTATAAATTTTGAAGCCTTTATAATTTGGAGGCCCTGTGCGACGCACACCTCGCACATCCTCTCATCTCGATTTCAAATTTAACATTATCGAGATGTGAATTTGATGCACCAATATCGTGTAGTTTAGTTTATCATCCACAACAAAATGAGTAGCCTATGATAACAACTTGAAGGAACACCAAATAAGGTAAAATACATTAAGATACATTTTGTGATTAAATAAAATGTCTCTGTGACCATTACTTTATAACCACCATATATGAATTATTCCATGCATCCTGATTAAACCAAACTCAAAGGCATTTTATATCCTATTATTCTCTTGTTTGTATAATCAAATATGGCTTTATATGTAGGCCAAAAGTACAATTATTCCGTTTTTTATTACTAACCTAATTACTATTGAGATATATTGGACTTGTCTTCATATTTTAAAGAGTAAATTACATGGTTCGTCTCTGTGGTTTAGCCAAAATCCCTAATTAAGTCCCTATCTTTTCAATATGGCCTAATTGATCCTTATAATGAAACTATGTAACAACGTTCATCCTTATCGCCCAATTCAGTTATCTTCTCTGTTAGGTCCCAGTCTTCAAGTGGCAACGTTAGTCCATTAACCAAACGATCATTGCAACGTTAGTCCTTTATACTAACGGTCATTTCTAGTTAACTCGCCATTTGGTTTTCTTATGTTTTCGTAGGTGTTTATTCGTTTTTATACGTTTTCGTCCATTTTTCTTACGTTTTTATCCGTTTTTATACGTTTTCACCCGTTTTTTACGTTTTCTTACACTTGCATACGTTTTTGTCGGTCTATATATGTTTTCGCCCGTTTTTATACGTTTTCGTCCGTTTTTCCTACGTTTTCATAAATTCCTATCCATTTTCATATGTTTTTGTCCGTTTTTCTTACATTTTCATACGTTTTTCATTCGATTTTTTACGTTTTCATCCCATTTTATACGTTTTCGCATGTTTTCATATGTTTACATTCATTTTTGTCCGTTTTCAAATGTCTTCATCCGTTTATATATGATTTCGTCATTTTTTATGCGTTTTATATGTTTTTGTTTGTTTTTATATGTTTTCCTCCATTTTTATACGCTTTTGTCCATTTTTCGTACGTTTTCATACGTTTTTATCTGTTTTCATTCGTTTTTATACGTTTTCATTCGTTTTTATATGTTTTCATTCATTTTCTTATGCTTTCACCTATTTTCTTATTTTTTTCATACGTCTTCTTACGTTTTTATATGTTTCTGTCAATTGTTAAATGTTTTGGTCTGTTTATATACGTTTTCGTCAATTTTTATACGTTTTCATCCTGTTTTCTTACGCTTTCATATGCTTTTTCCGTTTTTATACTTTTTCGTCCATTTTTTTTTACGTTTTCCTCCATTCTAATAGGCTTTTGTCAGTTTTTCTTACTTTTTCAACATTTTTATCCATTTTCATTTGTTTTTATACATTTTCAACTATTTTTATACGTTTTCATCCGTTTTATACAACTTTGTTTGTTTTTCTTACATTTTTGTACGTATAAAATTGGTTAATAACAGATAAAAAAGTAAGAAAACGTACAAAACATATAAAAATGAACGAAAACAGATAAAAATGTATAAAAAGTAAGAAAACAAGCGAAAACGTATAAAAACGGAAGAAAATGGATAAAAACGTAAGAAAACATATAAAAAAGGACAAAAAACGTATAAAAACGGATAAGAAGATATAAAACTAACGAAAATGGAAAATGTATGCAAACGTATAAAAACAAACAGAAACATAAAAAACAGACGAAAACGTATAAAAACGGACTAAAACATATAAAAATGGATAGATCCATATAAAAATGAACGAAAACGTATAAAAACGGACGAAAACGTATAAAACAGACGAACACAGATAAAACATACGAAAACGTATAAAACAAATGAAAGCATAAAAAAACGGATGAAAACGTATAAAAAAATAAAAACGTAAGAAAAACAGACGAAAATATCTAAATATGGATAAAAATGTATGAAAATGTAAGAAAAACAGACAAAAATGTATAAAAACGGATGAAAACGTATAAAAGCGTAAGAAAACGTAAACAATGGGTGAAAACGTAAGAAAATGAGCTAAAATGTATAAAAACTGATGAAAATGTATGAAAACGTATGAGAATGTAAGAAAAACGGACGAACACGTATAAAAATGGACGAAAACGTATGAAAACGGATGAAAATGTATAAAAAGGTATGAAAACGTAAGAAAACCAGATTTTGAGTTAATTAACAACGGCCGTTAGTATAAAGGACAAACATTGCAAACAATCGTTTAGTTAATGGACGAAAGTTGCCAATTGATGACTAGGACCTAACGGAGAAGATAACTGAATTTGGTGATAAGGATGAACGGTGTTTGTTGGGAATTATACTTAACAGTTTGTATTGTCAGGCTAAATATTACAACTGCTGGAGAAAAAAACATTACTAGCTGAGTTAGTACTGCTAGCACATAAAGTTTGTACTGCTTATGTTCTGAAGACAGTTATAGAAGACGTGTAAAAGGATATGTATAGAAAAGATTTAGTGAATATTCTATATTGTTAGTCTTATACGAATATTGTGCATGTTATAGTTATCTTGTAAAGGACTCCTTGTCCTATAAAAGGAGGTCCTAGGTTATGGTTTAGAGACGTATCATTTTGTGAAAGCTTCATGGTTGTAACCCAAGTGATAAGCAAAGATCACTCGTATTATTATTAATAATATTGAAGCTATTTGGTTGTTTAATCACTGTTCCATACATACATTCATACATCACATATACAATATCTTCTAAGTATTGGCTAGTGAATTCCGCTTGCTAGTTAATATAAATTCAAAGTAAGGGTGAGCAAATAGACCGAGAACCGAACTGGAACCGAGAACAGAACCGGAACCGACCCAACCCGGACCAATTTTTAGACCCGCGGTTCGGTTCTCGGTTCTTCGATATTGCAAATTGCGGTTCTCGGTTCCGGAACCGAAGAACCGCCTGACTTTCATGTATATGAGATTTTTATTAGACGTTTAGTTTTTTTACGTGATACTTTAATCATTGATCGTGTTTCTTGAATCTATATATAAAAAAACTTGTTGAATACAAACGATTTGCTGAGAATTGAAAAGGTTTAACATGCTATGTAAATTTTACTAGTAATATATATTGTCGGGAACAAATTGACGCATGAATTTAGTATGTTTATAAAATAATGTTTTGAAGTAGTTTTATATTGGTGAAATTATTCATTTATTTACTTGTGGGAATTAACTAAACAAATGGATGCAAAATTGTTTACGTGGAAAAAAAATATGTTAGTTTTTACGAAATGATCGTTGTTCTTTTATAAGAATTTGAAAAATATGAATGATGTTAGACCCGTTTCCCGGATACAAATAGGCCCCACGCTAGATGAAATTGACCAAGGCTTAATGTGATTAACTAGTCGTACCCGGTAGTCGACCTAATAGTTAACGAATGTGTAACATGGCTTTGGAGGGTATGATGCTTAACTTAAGGGACTAAAGTTGCCTAGTATTAAAGGTGTTATAATATGAAGTGTCGCCTAAATATGAAAGAAGAAGCTTGAGGGGCCAATTGTGCCAAATGGGCAAAGTTGTGCAAGTATATAGATATTATCTATCCATAAGATTCTGGAGATTTCCATAACATTCAAGGGTGTGAGTGTGTTGTCGGTTTTAGAGAGATGAGTCTTGATGGCCTAGGGAGAAGATGATGAAGACATTATGCTTATGGCCATCCTTAGCAATGATCTCCTTGCAAGTAAGTGATATACTATCTTGAATCTATAAGGTTATAGATTATATGGTAAGTGGGATTTCATCATATTATCAAGGCAAGATTATATGATGATGTAATAAGGCAATTGGATAAGTTAATGGGTTATGTAAACCATTGAATATGGTGTTGATTTATTATGTTGTTAGTTCTTGATTTTAATGATGGAGAATGATGATGATGGTGATGGAAGATGATGATGAATGATAATAATGATGATGATGTCCTTATTAGGCTTAGCTTGGAGCTAAGGTAAGTAAACTGGTTATAATATAATGTTATAATGATTTCTGTGCATTATGTGGTTATGTGTATTGATATGTTAAGGTTAATGTTTGGTTTGGTATAATTGTGTTATGTGAAAGTGAGTGTGAGGCTAGTTGTTGTGTTAGTCAAGGTTGGATTAGGTAAGGAATGTTGATGCTTAAATGTTAAAGTATGTGTTAAGAGTTTAATGTTATAATGGATTAAAGGTTATGATGCGTAATGTGTGAATGAATTGTGATGTTATGTTATATCCGCTTTACTTACTAAGCATTCGCTTACGGTTTAAGTGTCCAATGTTTCATAGGTTCATATGTGATGCTATGGCTTGGAACTAAGGTTAAAGGTTTGGATAGGTACAAGTTAGAAGGTTTTGGGTAAGAAAGTAGGAGCTAGGTAGAATACCGAGCTCGTGGTCAATGTTGATGCCCCTGTGAGTCATTTAAACGTTATATGATCATAGTCAAGTGTCAAAGTTATATGGTGATATGTCAAGGCAAGTATGTCTAACGGTTTGTGTTGTAAATGGATTTAAGTGTTTGTAGCTATGGATAAGGGGGTGTTTGGCATAACGTGTAATTATACCCATTTGGGTTGTAAACAAGTCAAATGATTATGTTATGTTAAGAGTTTTGGTTAAGTTTGGTGTGTAAATGAAGTGGTAAAGATGATTTGTTGTGAAAATGGGTCGAAACGGGTTTTGGCACAAAACCCGTTAAATTGTAAAGCACTATTCGGAAGTTCAAACGGTAAATGTTTTTGTATGAAATGAGCTTATGAATGTAATTAGTAAATCTGGAAGTTTTGATGTAATACGGAAGTGTTATAAGCCGTTTCCGGAAAATGGGTCAAAATATGCAAGTGTGCAGAAATGGGTCTATTTTAGACTGCAAATGGGTTTATTTTAAGGTGCAAGTAAAATGGGTCTATTTTAGACTGCAAATGGGCCTTTTTTAAGGTGCATGTAAAATGGGTCTATTTTAGACTGCAAATGGGTCTACTTTGAGAGTGCAGGAAAATGGGTCTCTTTTAGACACAATGGGTGTATTTTACGGTGCAAGGAAAATGGGTCTACTTTAGAATAAATAGGGTCCATTTTAGACTAATACCTATGGTAATAGTGTCCGTTAAAGTTGAGTCGTTTTCGCTCAAAGTTTCAAATTTTTGGTCAACGGGCAAGGGGCGTAACAAATGATCAGTTGTTTCTTCGTATAGCTTAGATGTTAAATGTTTGTTGGCTTAGACGTAAATGTATGCAAAGTGCAAACACATAAAAGATTGAATTTTTGGGTGCTTTTAAAAAAAATTCGGTTCCAATCGGCTAGAACCGAAATACCCGAGAACCGAACCGGAACCGAAACATGCTTTTCGGTCCGGTTCTCGGTTCCTAAAATATTTAGTTTTCGGTTCTCGGATCTCCCGATTCTGGGTCGGTTCTTTGCGGTTCCGAAACCGCGCTCACGCCTAACTCAAAGTATCACTAACACAAGGAGTGTGTTTAGATCCTCACAAGTGGTATCAGAGCCAGCTTCTGATACTTTGATTTAGAAGATCTTAAGAAGAACTCTTTTTACTTTCTCTAAGTAAATGGAGATGGAGAATACTCAAAACATAATTACTGCTAAACTGCCTATGCTCAAACAAAATGAGTTTGAAACGTGGAGGCTAAGAATAGAGCAATATTTCTTGGTACAAGACTATGCTCTCTGGGGTATCATCTTGTATGGTGATTCTTTCAAGCCAGGCTACTCTGAATCAATAGTAGAAGGCAAGCCTGTTCGTACTTTAAATACTGGACCTGCTATCAAAGATGAAAGGCTACAAAAGAGGAATTATCAGAAGGCAAAAAACTTGTTACTTATGACCCTTCCTGGTGAACAGATGTTGTCTTTCAGTAAATATCAAGATGCTAAAACTCTTTTTCAAGAGATTTGTGAATGGTTTGGTGGCAATGAAGCTACCAAAAAGACTCAGAAGACATTGCTAAAACAAAGTTTTGAGAACTTTACTCATAACAACAATGAGACTCTTGATAAGATGTTCATAAGGTTGCAAAAACTTGTGAGCCAACTGGCTGTGTTGGGAATTGAGATAGCTAAGGAAGATCTCAATATGAAGTTCTTAAGGAGTCTACCAGCAGAGTTCCACACTCATGTTGTTGTTTGGATGAATAAGCCAGACAATGAAAGTATGAAACTGAATGATTTGTAAAACAATTTCAAAATTGTTGAACAAACTTTGAAGAAGTCTGGAAGCTTAGGTACAGGTTCTAGGAATATGGCACTTCTATCATCTCCCTACATTAGAGATTCAGATGATGAATGAAGATGAAGCGGTTACTACTGCTAGCCTTAGTGTTTCTACTGCTAGTTCTTAAAAGAATGTTGCTGGGCTTGGAGATGCAACATTCTATGCTTTCTTGTCTAGTCAAACAACTGGTTCTCCTCTTACACATGAAGACCTTGAGTAGGTGGATGATGATGATCTAGAGGAGATGGACATCAAATGGCAGGTTGCACTGCTTAGCATGAGGGCAAAGAAGTTTTGGCAAAAAACAGGGAAGCAAACTACCGTCAATGGTAATGAGACTGTTGGGTTTGACAAGAAGAAAGTAGAGTGTTTCAATTGTCACAAGTTGGGACACTTTGCTAGTGAGTGTAGAAAACCAAGAAGACAAGACAACAGGAGTACATGGTACAAGCAAGACAAGAAGAAGGAAGTCATTGTGGAAGAGCCAAAGGCTATGCTGGCTATGGCTATAAACGAACTGAGCGTTCAGTGAACATTTCATGAACCGTTCGGTAAAACATTCGTTTATGTTCGTTCGTTTATCAAATGAACGAACACGAACAATATTTTATGTTCGTTTAGTTAAATGAACGAACAAGAACAAGAGTCGTGTTCGTTCATTTATGTTCGTGAACGTCCGATTATGCGATCGTTAATGTTTCTTTATGTTCATTTATTTCTTTATTTTCATATATCATATCTTTTAATTGTAGAATTTTTAAATTGGTTTGTTTAAACAAAACAACACTTATAAAATAATATATTGTATTCAATTTAATAAAAGTTATTTTTGTTGTCTATGTTCATATATGTTCGATCATTTATGTTCGTTTAGCGTTCGTTTAGTGTATTAATGAACGAACATAAATGAACATGAGCAGCTCATTTTTTTAACAAACGAACATGAACAAGAAAATTCGTCTGTTTAAGCATCCGTGTCCGTTTATTTGTTCGGCTAAAATTAAGTGAAAGAACATGAACAAGGCTCCGTTCGTTTTCGTCCGGTTCATTTACAGCCCTAATCAAACTGCAAATAAGACTTATAGCAAATAAGGAAAACGAAGTTGTGATATATTCGTGTTTTTGCTAATAAAAAGAGTACCTGATATATATGTAAACAATCAATCCTGCATCTTTTAAAAACATTGGAAAAAAATAAAAATAAATAACGTTACTTTCCTTTCATTATTCAAAAATTAACGTGATTTTAATCATATAAAATATTGACAGAAATTTGTCTTTAACTAAAATACTAGGGCTGTAAACAAACTGAACGTTCAGTGAACATTTCATGAACTGTCTGGTAAAAAGTTCGTTTATGTTCGTTTAAGAACAAGAACAATGTTTTATGTTTATATAGTTAAATGAACGAACATGCACAAAAGTCGTGTCCGTTCATTTATGTTCGTAAACGCCCATTATAGGTTCGTTTATGTTCATTTATTTATTTATTTTCGTGTATCATATCTTTTAATTGTATAATATTATAATTGGTTTGTTTAAACAAAACGAGACTTATAAAACATTATATTGTGTATAATTTAATAAGGTTTATGTTTGTTTGTTTATGTTCATTTATGTTCGATCGTTTATTTTCGTTTAGCGTTCGTTTAGTGTCTTAATGAACAAACATAAACGAAAATGAACAACTCATTTTCTTAATAAACCAACATGAACAAGAAATTTCGTCTGTTTAAGCGTCCGTGTTCGTTTATTTGTCCGGTTAAAATTAAATGAACGAACATGAACAAGGTTCCGTTCGTGTTCGTCCGGTTCGTTTACAGCCTTAATGCTGGCTATTGATGGTGTTAGCTATGATTGGAGTTTCATAGCTGATGAAGAGGAGACACCAAAGGAGACAGCAATGATAGCCACTGAGATTGCATTGATGGCTTTTTCAGACTCTGAGGTACATACCATAACTAGCTGTGCTAAAACATGTAATGCTTTAACTGAATATGAAAAACTTAAAAGCAATATGATGAACTAAGAATAGAGCTAAATCAAACTAGTTTTAATCTTGCTAATCATAAAAGAGGTATATCAGTTTTAGAAGCACAACTTCAGCATTATAGAGCAAATGAATCTAAGTTTAGTGATGATATTGCTGTACTAAAAACATATTTAGATTATAAAAATGCAGAGATTGGTATGCTCAGAGAAGAACTAGAAAAGCTTAAAAAGGCTAATGATAATGTTAAAATAACAGTTGATACATTAGCTTATGCCTCAGATGGATTAACTAAAATTTGGGAAGCGTAGTAAACAAAGCCAAGTCAGGTGTAGGTTATAAGTCTGTTCCACCACCATATAGAGGTGTTGCTTCACCTCCAGGTATTGACTTAGCACACACAGGTTTAGAGGAATTTGAGGAACCTAAACTTGAATATGTTCCAAAAACTACCGAGAGTCCTAAATCAGAAGAGGTGTTTGAGAGTGCTAGTGACACTTCTCTTGTTGATGAAAATGTGTTTGAGTTAAAGAATAAGGTTGAAACCACTGCTCCAAAAGTCGTTAAAGAAGAAATTGGAACACCTATAAAACAAGTCAAACAATCTAGGACACCATTTAAGTATGCTGAGATGTATAGGTCTACAAACAGGTCTTCAGCTCCTAGGGGTAACCAGAGGAACTAGAACAACTTAAATCTCAACAACTTGGTAATGAATTTTTAATGTACAATAAAGCATGTTACATTTGTGGTAGTTTTGACCATTTGCATGCTAACTGTGGTTACCATCAGGGAAGAAGGATGGTACATGGGAAAACAAGGGAAATTGTGAAAACAAACTCTAGGGTGGATGAAAATAATTTTTAAAGATATACTCACCCTAGAGATAACAGCAAAATGGTCCCCAGAGCAGTTATGATGAAGTCTGGAAACAAAACACTTTCTACTGCTAGACCAATTCATGGTACTGCTAGACAAAACAAGACTGTTTACCCAAAACAACCTGTTTCAAATACAAAACCAATAACAACTTTTGTTAAAACAGCACAAACAGGTAAAAGGTCCTTTTATGAGAAAAGGGTGGTTTACAATAAAAAATGGGTACCAAAAGTTAAAACAACTGAGCCAGCAGCTTCTACTGCTAGGACAAAAGTTTCTACTGCTAGAGTTGTAAACACAAACAGGGTAAATAGGGGAAATGCTGTTAAGGCCTCAGCACGTTGGGTATGGAGACCTATCAAACCCAATGGGGCATCAATAGTATTGGATAGATTTAATTATGTTGATGCACGAGGAAGATCCAAGTCAGTGATGGTTTGGGTCCCCAAAAGGAACTAATTCCTTTATTTCATGTGCAGGAACATTCAAGAGCTAAAGAAGGTGATCAAGGATACTTAGATAGTGGATGTTCAAGGCACATGACAGGCAACAAGTCATATCTTTCAGACTTTACACCTCTGGATTGTGGCTATGTTAGCTTTGGAGGAGGTGTTGGTGGTAAAATTTCTGGTAAAGGTATAATTAAAACTGGAAATTTGGACTTTGAAGATGTGTATTTTGTAAAAGAACTTAATTATAATCTCTTTAGTGTGTCACAGATGTGTTATAAGAAGAACAAAGTTCTTTTTACTGACAATGAATGTTTTGTGCTTTCTCCTGATTTTTAAGTTACCTGATGAAAGTCTAGTGTTACTTAAAATTCCTAGAAAGGGCAATCTATACAGTATTGATATGAAGAACATTATTCCTAAAGAGAACCTTACTTGTTTGCTTGCAAAAGCCACATTGGAGGATTCTATGCTTTGGCATAGAAGACTTGGTCACATTAATTTTAAAACCATTAACAAAATTGTAAAAGATGGTTTGGTAAGAGGTTTGCCTCAGAAAAGATTTGAAAATGACCAAACTTGTGTTGCCTGTCTTAAGGGTAAGCAACACAGAGCTTCTTGTAAGCCCAAGACCCTTAACTCTATTACTCACCCATTATATATGTTACATATGGACTTGTTTGGTCCAACTTCTGTGAGTAGTATTTTGCATAAGAAATATTGTCTTGTTGTCACTGATGATTATAGCAGGTTCACATGGGTTTTCTTTCTAGGAACTAAGGATGAGACAACTGGCATCCTTAAGACTTTTATAATTGAAGTAGAAAATCTAGTTGGTAGGAAGGTTAAAATCATCAGGTGTAACAATGGGACAGAATTCAAGAATAGAGTTATGGATGACTTTGTAGGGTCAAAGGTATTAAAAGAGAATTTAGTGTGGCTAGAACTCCTCAGCAAAATGGCGTTGCTGAAAGGAGAAATAGGACATTAATAGAGGTTGTTAGAACCATGTTAGCTGATTCAAAGCTTCTCATAAATTTTTGGGCAGAAGCAGTTAATACTGCTTGTTATGTGCAAAACAAGGTTTTAGTAGTGCAATCTAAGAACAAGACACCTTATGAGCTTTTTAGAGGTAGACCTCCTACCTTAAATTTCATGAGACCATTTGGCTGTCATGTTACCATTCTTAATACCTTAGACCATTTGGGAAAATTTGATGGTAAATCAGATGAGGGTTACTTTGTTGGGTACTCTATGGTTAGTAAAGCTTTTAGGGTATAAAATTTAAGAACCAAGAAGGTTGAGGAAAACCTGCATGTAGAGTTCTTAGAGAATAAATCTAATGTTGCAGGTACTTGACCAAAGTGGCTGTTTGACCTTGATTCTTTGTCCCATTCTATGAATTATGTAGCAGTTGCTGCAGGTACAAATATTAATGATTTTGCCGGTATAGAAGAGTATGTTGATACATATGGATCACGCATGGAGAATGAGACAGTTCAAGATCATATCTTGATGCCTATTTGGGATGATGATTCTGGTTCAAAGTATAGTGATCCACAACCCTCTAATGAAGCTAAAAAGGAGGGAGATGCTGATGTGCATAATGATGATGTTGTGGATGATCAGAAAAATGATTCTCCTGGAAGCAGTATAAATGAAGTTTGTACTACTGAGGAAAATGTTTGTACTGGTGGACCAAATGTGAACACTGTTGATCCAACAGTTACCCTTGCTCCTCAGAATGATCCTTTTAATAACTTTGACGTAGGATTACACAACATGCCTATCACATATGAAGTTCCTCAAACTCCCCGAACAACAGTTCACAAGAATCATCCACTTGAAAATGTGATTGGAGACATACAGTCTGGTGTAAAGACTAGAAGACAGTCACAAAATTTTAATCATCATGGTTTTATCAGTGAAGTTTATGAATTAAAAGACCATAAAGATAAGAATGAGTGTTTGTTTGTATGCTTTCTATCATAGATCGAACCAAAGAATGTTCTTAAGGCATTAGAAGACTCAAGCTGGGTGGAAGCAATGCAAGAATAGTTGCTTCAGTTCAAGATTCAGAAGGTTTGGGTGCTTGTTGATTTGCCTAAGGGTATGAAGGTTATTGGTACTAAGTGGGTATTCAAAAAAAAGAAAGATAAGAGAGGAATTGTGATAAGGAACAAGGTTAGCCTTGTAGCTCAGGGATATACACAGGAAGAAGGAATTGATTATGAAGAGGTTTTTGCACCTGTTGCAAGGATTGATGCAATAAGGCTTTTTCTAGCTTATGCTTCTTTTATTGGTTTCACAGTCTACCAGATGGATGTGAAGAGTGCCTTTCTCTATGTTACTATTGAATAGGAGGTATATGTCTCTCAACCTCCTGGCTTCCCTGATCCAGAACATCCAGACAAGGTTTACAAGGTGGTTAAAGCTCTCTATGGCTTGCATCAGGCTCCAAGAGCTTGGTATGAAACCCTAGCTGCTTATCTTTTGAAGCATGAATTTAACAGATGCAAGATTGATCAAACTCTCTTTATCAAGAATAACAAAAGTGATATTTTGCTGGTTCAGGTGTATGTGGATGATATCATCTTTAGTTCTACCAAAAAGAAGATATGCAAAGAGTTTGAAAAGTTGATGAAAGATCAGTTCTAAATGAGTTCTACGGGAGAATTTACTTTCTTTTTGGGGCTACAAGTGCAACAAAGGTCTGATGGAATATTTATCAGCCAAGAGAAATATGTGACTGAAATATTGAGGAAATTTCAGTTCACTGATGCGAAAGTGGCAAGCACCCCTGCAGATAAGGATACAACTTTGTTATTGAAAGATTATATTGGTGAAGCTGTTGATGTGCACACTTACAGGTCTATGATTGGGTCTTTGATGTATCTCACTTCATCAAAGACCAGATATAATGTTTACAATACGTGCTTGTGCAAGATTTCAAGTCACTCCCAAGATCTCTCACTTAACTGCAGTGAAGAGAATTTTTAGATATCTTATGGGTCAGCCTAAGTTAGGTCTATGGTATCCAAGAGAATCACCATTAGAGTTAGTATCTTACTCAGACAGTGATTATGCTAGTGCAAGTTTGGATATGAAATCCACCACAGGTGGATGTCAATTTCTTGGATGTAGGTTGATCGCATGTTAGTGCAAAAAGCAAACAATGGTGGCTACTTCAACAACTGAAGTAGAGTATGTGGTTACTGCTAGTTGTTGTGCTCAAGTATTGTGGCTTCAAAACCAGTTACTTGATTATGGGTACAATTTCATGAACACCATCATTTATATTGACAATAGCAGTACTATGTGCCTTATTAAAAATCCAGTTCAACATTCTCAAACTAAACACATAGAAATTAGACATCATTTTATCAGAAATTGCAATGAGAAAAGGTTAGTTCAAGTTGTCAAAATTCATACTGATGAAAACTATGTTGACTTGTTGACTAAAGGTTTTGATGTGGGGAGGTTTCAATACTTGGTTGCAGGTATTGGAATGCTCAACCCTGTTAGAACCTAAGTTTATCAACGTTTCATCAAGTCTCGGTTATTTCATCATTTGTAATAGGTTGCTAAGTTAATTAATCATGTTATGTTTAAGGATAAGCCCTTTACTCGTCCAATGGGCCTAAAGCCCATACGAATTAGAGAAGGGAAGAGAAGGGAGTGTTGCCCTAGCTCTTCACCTATAAATAGGACATCTATGTAATGCTTACTCTTGTTGGTTATTTCATTTACATAAGGAAACTCTTGCACTTTTATTCTTCATATTTGATCTAATCAACCAAACTCTATTTATCATCTCATTTCTATCAAATCTATACTTGTGTTTACAATATGGTGACCTAACAAGTGGTATCAATCGCTAGAAGAAGGTGTAATCTTTGTTTTTGTTGCTAACGAACCATAAACAATTTTTTAGTCGTTATTTTTTGATAAAAATTGTTACTTTCTTGTTTGTTTCGTGTTTTTATCACATCTTTTTCATCAAAACTTGTGTTACAAACTCAAACAACCAACAAAGTTTCAAAATTTCTCAAAAAAAATCTTGATTCGTACTTTTGTACAATTTTTCGAAAATTTTCAAATTTTTGAAAAGTTGTTAAAGTTTGCAACTTTCTTTAAGATTTTATCATTTTAAGGTTAGTTGTACAAGAATCTTGGATTAAAAACGTGTTTTTGGATTGCTTTTACAAAAACAAAAATCTGCCAAATTTTGACAAAGTTTCGAAATCCTTAAACCCCAATCTTTCGAAATCTTTTGTTACTGCTCCTAAGGTGTTTTCGTTGGTTACTCAGTGCTTTTCTCTCTTGTATAAGAAAGAAAACACTTCGACTCGTTGGATATTTTCGTTATTGTATAATCTCGAAAATTTTGTGAATTTTTTTCGAAAAATTTGAATTTTTCGAGATCTTTTTCTAACTTTCGAAATTTTTTGATTTTCGAGATCTTAGAAAAACTTTCGAAATATTTTCGTAATCTTTCGAGAACTTTGACAAAATCACTAAAATCAAAAATCTCGAAACTTTTGTAAAAAATTTCTCGATAAATTTGACTTTTTCGAGAACTTTGGACATTTTCGAGATCTTTG
>LBNU01002128.1:3124-16574 GCA_014162995.1 Artemisia annua | reverse complement strand
GAGACAACACTTCAGAAAAACAACGAGTTACAAAACAAACTAAGCATGTTAACTGACTCCACTTTATTTCAGTACTATAAATATTTCACAACTAAGATCCAATCAATGGAATATGCTGTTGAAAAGAATTCTGAACTCACTGTTGCCAACTTTCTTTCTCCTGTTGCGAAAGAAAGAAGGGAAATGTTACAAACTCAATTTACTCCAAGTCTTCAATGTTTGCATTCATATGCTAAGAGATGGGAACAGGAACTTAACAAGGAAGTCAAAACCATCATAAATGTTTTTCAAGAAACTGAACAAGCGATTTCAAATCAAAAACGTCAAAATCAATTTTTACAAAAAGAAGCTGATCGACTCTTGGAACATGTTCTTAGTGCTGATATAATTTCTGTGATTATGAATTCTCTTTATGAATCTAGTACTTCTATGCTTATTGATGATCACTGTGATGATGTTGAGTTGTTATCTAAACAAATTGAGACATTAAAAGATGAAAACGTTAATCTCCAAAAACATAATGATGATGTGCAAAACAAACTTTCAAATGAGATTTCTCAACTCAACAAAAAGCTTGAATGGTGTCAAAACCAAAGTCTTGATTTCGAACTGGAATTACAAAGTCTTAAAACTTCCACAACTTTTCAAAACGAAACGAGGAACTAAAAAGTCAAATCTCGAAATATGAAAAGGAAATTGCAGAATTGCAAGAAGTTACAGATTTTTGGCAAAAGAGTCGTGATGAATATTTTTATTCTAACCGAAAACTCGACAGTGAAATTCAAGATAAAATGCACATTATCATTGAGTTGAAAGAGAAAATACGTAAGCTTGAAAAAGGAAAATCTGTCAACACTAATGTAATTGCTCCAGGAATGTACTCATTAGACATAACAAATATAGCACAACACACTAAGAAGTCTAATTTGGATCCTTCCACTTCTACAGGAATAGTTGCCACTCATAGCGTTAGCAGATCCAAGCATAAACGAATGAAATGGAAGAATAGGATTTTGCAACGTAGAAGAGAGACACTAGAAGCCTCTGAAGTAGAAGAACACCCTAGGACTTTGAATAAGACTCATCCTGCACTAGATTTAGATACTGATTTGGCAAATTGTAATTCTAATCTATGTGTAACGAATGATGAACCTTTGAATGTTTTAAAAGTTGATGCTTCATGTGTGTTTTGTCGTAAGAGTATGTTATCTGGTGATCATTCTAAATGTGTTGCAAATTCTCTTTTATCTCGTCTTAAGAAACGTACATTAGGCAGAAAATCTAGGCCCACTAATGCTTCTAAATCTGTGCTAGGACTTATGCCCTGTGTAGTTTCTAAGAATGATATAGTCAACCCAGTAGTTGCGAACAATACCTCTAGGATCATGCCAACTGTCACTGAATTTGATATAAAGAAGGCTAAATCTAGTTGGAATTGGCAACGTTGGTTACAAAGGACACATAACTTTAAATGGATTCCTAAAATTGTTAACATGTGTGCTTCTAACCCAACGGAACCCACAACTTCTTCGGGTTCCACCCTTACCATTGTACCATCGTCGTCTCTTTCATGTGATGCAGGTGGTGCAAATTGTTCTCTGGATTGTTGATAGCGGATGCTCCCGACACATGACAGGCAATCTCAAACTGTTAAAAAACTTTGTCTCAAAGTTCATTGGTACTGTCAGATTCGGGAATGATCATTTCGCTGCAATTATGGGCTATGGGGACTATGTCAGTGGGAATATCGAAATTAGTCGTGTTTATTATGTTGAAGGCCTTGGTCACAATCTATTTTCAGTTGGTCAATTTTGTGATGGTGATCTGGAAGTTGCATTCAGGGAGAAAACATGCTTTGTTCGTGATCTACAAGGAAATGATCTCATGTCCGGCACACGTGGAAACAGTCTTTATACAATTTCAATGTCCGACATGACCGCTTCCTCTCCCATTTGTCTACTTTCAAAGGCTGAATCGACAAAATCCTGGTTATGGCACCAACGCATGTCACATCTCAACTTCCGAACTATGACTGATCTTGCTCGCCATAAACTAGTTGACGGTCTTCCAAGGTTCCGATATGCAAAAGATCACCTATGTCCCGCTTGTGAACAAGGAAAGAGCAAACGTGCACACCTCACCACCAAACCAGAACCGAGCACTGATCATGTTCTTCAACTTCTTCATATGGATTTATGTGGACCAATGCGAGTACAAACGATTAATGGGAAACGATACATACTTGTGATAGTCGATGACTTCTCCAAATGGACTTGGGTCTACTTTCTTCGAAGCAAAGATCAAGCTCCATCAATGATAATCACCTTTCTCATGAAAATTCAGGTTCAACTTCGTAACACAGTAAGAATTGTAAGAACAGATAATGGAACTGAATTCAAGAATCAAACTCTTCGTGCATACTTTGAGAAAGTTGGAATTAACATCAAACATCAATTGCACGGACTCCCGAACAAAATGGAGTGGTCGAAAGACGCAACAGGACGTTAGTGGAAGCCGCACGAACGATGCTCATTAATGCTCAATTACCAGATTATCTTTGGGCAGTAGCCGTCTCTACCGCATGTTACACCCAAAATCGTTGTATGATCAATAAACGTCACAAAGTCACACCGTATGAAATTGTTCACAAACGAAAGCCCAACATACAACACTTTCATGTATTTGGATCTCTTTGTTATCCGACTAATGATCGTGATGATCTTGGAAAACTTAAGGCAAAGGCTGACGTCGGTATCTTCATCGGATATTGTGAAAACTCCAAAGGTTTTAGAATCTACAACCGTCGTACTAGAGAGATTCAGGAGACTATCCATGCTAATTTCGACGAGCTCACAGAAATGGCTTTTGAGCAAAACAGCTTAGGGCCCGCAACCAACCGTCTAAACTTTCCAGATTCTTCAGCTGAACCGTTGTCACTAACTCGTCGAGAATTGGAAACATTGTTTTCTCCTTTGTTCGATGATACATTTGAGACACGTGCACCAGATGTATCCACTAGTTCCGCTGCTCAACCTGATAATATTCAAGTACCTGATACAACGGTTACTACAACTACAATATATCTCATACTGAAATCCATTCTTCAAGGACCATATCAAATGAAATTCATTGCTGACTCAACAGGCTTCATTGAACTACAAACCAAAGACACTTTGACTGGCCATGACCTAGACCAACATGTTGCTGACTACCAAGCAAGTTGGTACATCACTTTAGGTCTTCCAAATTCCATCTACTCTACCTTGGATTTTGAAGCTTGTGCTCATGAAATGTGGAAACATCTTGAAGTCATGCATCAGTCACACACAGACCTACGAATGAATCAGCTTCTACAGTCTTGTCTCCAAAGGAAATTCATGAAAAGCATCCTCCCTGCTCCACAAATCACTCTTCAGAGCTATCTGGAATCGCGACTGACAAATTTGTTTAAGCTTGAAGATGACTACTCATGTGGAAACAACATCTGGAAGATCTCATGGAATGACAAACATTACCTCTTATGATCCTGTCATGGATTACTCACATGGAACTGTTGATATGCTATTAATGGCTGACACACATGAACTCCAGGAAAGTGACTCCAGTCCAATCTATGACACTGATGCTCTGTATCAAGCAAATGATTCTTATCCATGCCTGATACATGACAGTGGTTCTCCGTCTAACTCTTGGAAGAACTGTATCTGCTGCCAAATCCTCTGTTGTCGAATCCTCAAACAGATGTTCTGGTAAATCTTCTATAGAATCCTCTCCTTCAGAACAGCTAGAGAGAAACTTCTCGTTTCCAAATTTCTTGTTTCCTTAAAAACTCATGCTGCAACGGCAATTTGAATCCCGGTGGTCCTAGGATTAGAGAGCAATCCACAGTTTCTGGTTCATAGCAAAGGGGTGGTGAAACATGGTAGCAAGTGTTAAAGAAAGGATGCTGTAGCGCCTCTGTTGCTGCAGGCCTCATGCATGGATCCCACGCGAGAAGTCCACTAATCAGATTCGACAAATCTGGGCTTGCAGATGGTAATATATTAGACAATTTTACACCATGAAAATCAGGAAACCGATATTTGATATTACTAGCAAGATAAATGTTGGAATATGGTTAAATTATTAACGTGTAAATGTCTAGAATCGAACCCGAGTCCTCGGGATTGCACACAATACAAACAAGAATAAAAGTATAATAATTATATATTAAATGTTATGTGTATATAATTATTTAAACACGAGTATTTAACGATCGTTAGTGTTTACCGTTAAATGACTAACGACCGTTAGACGCAAATAAGGAAAGAGATGTGTTTAAGTATTATGGTAACCCAAGAAGGGTCTAGAACCCTTCCTTGGGCTTAGATCGGCCGAGCAACACCACAAGGGGGCACCCTTGCCCTAGCTTGGTCCCAAAGCTACCTAAACACTATAAATATAAATCAAAGGTTCGTTAGTTTTTCACCTCTTGTACACTAAACCTAAAGATTTGTTTTTCCTATCTCTTTTCTTTGTGAAACCGATCGGCCACAACCCTAAGGGTTTGTAGTCGATTTTTGTTTTATCAAAAATCTTGTGTTTACTAGATCTTGCAATCTCTTGTATTCGTTATTAGCTTGTGTGTACAAGAACGAGGTAACAACACACTATTGTTGTTATCAAAAGATCGATAAATAAAACGGTAAGGGCTTTAACATAGATCTATTGTTCTTCTAAGTTCAAGAATCAAGAATTGCATACGGTACGTTTCCTTTATGTTTTAGTTAACTTTTATGTGTTATACAAAGATCCTTGCTTCCGCGTATGTGTTACTTTGTAACTAGTAATAATATATGATAGTCATGTATATTAAATTCTAAGAATAAAGTCCCTCGGACCATGTGCTTTCTGTTGGGGTTCCTAATACTCTACAAATATTATACATTACCTCTGCTCCAGATTCACCAGGGAACAGTGTTTCGCGGGTTAATAGTTCAGCCATGTTTCCACCCATAGCCCACATATCAACCGCATAATCATACACCGGTGAGCAAAGAATAACCTCAGGGGCACGATAGCAACGTGTCGTAATATCATCATTAATCAGTGTATAGAGGACGGCAATTCACCTCACGAGCTGAGCCAAGATCAGCAATCTTTATTACATCATTGTTCACAAGTAAGTTATCCGGTTTAAGATCACGATGAAAGTAGCCTTTGTGATGCATGTATGCAAGACCTTGAAAGATTTGAAAGCACAAGTACCTAATCTTCGTTTCTGAAAATGGCTTCTCCTGTTGTGCCAAAACTTGTTTGAGACTGCATGCCATGTACTCAAAAACCATGCACAAGAAATCTTTATGTTTGATAATTTCTTTAACTTTGACGATATTAGGATGATTATTCATCTTCTTGAGTGCATTGACCTCCGGCGTTAGAACCTAAGTTTATCTACATTTTATCAAGTCTCGGTTATTCATCATTTGTAATAGGTTGCTAGAATATTTACTTAATCATGTAAATGTATGATGTCCATCATACGTCCAATGGGCCTTAAGCCCATACGTCTAAGAGAAAGGAAGGAGAAAGGGATGTTGCCCTAGCTCCTCTCCTATAAATAGGAACATCATGTAAACCTTTCTCTTGTTGGTTATTTCAATATCATAAGGAAACTCTTGCACTTTTATTCTTCATATTTGATCTAATCAACCAAACTCTATTTCTCATCTTATTTCTATCATTTCAATACTTGTGTTTACAATATGGTGACCTAACAAGTGGTATCAATCGCTAGAAGAAGGTGTATCTTTTTGTTTTTGTATGATTCGAACCATAATCTTTGTTTTTACTCGTTAATTTTGCAAAAAGTTTGCTACTTTCTTGTTTGTTTTGTGTTTTTATCACATCTTTGTCTTCAAACTTGTGTTACAAACTCAAACAACCAACAAAGTCTCAAAAAATTTTCAAAATTTTTAAGATTCGTAAATTTCTACCTTTCTTCGAGAATTTTCAAATTTTTGAAAAGTGGTTCAAGTTTGCAACTTTCTGTAAGATTTCATCATTTTAAGGCTAGTTGTACAAGAATCTTGGATTAAAAACGTGATTTTGGCTTGCTTTTTACAAAAGCAAAAATCTGCCTAGTTTTGACTAGTTATCGAGAACCTTAAACCCCAATCTTTCGAGATCTTTGGTTTCTGCTCCTAAGGTATTTTCGTTGGTTACTCAGTGCTTTTCTCTCTTGTATAAGAAAGAAAACACTTCGACTCGTTGGATATTTTTGTTATTGTATAATCTCGAAAATTTTGTGAACTTTTTCGAAAAATTTGAATTTTTCGAGATCTTTTTCTAACTTTCGAAATCTTTTGATTTTCGAGATCTTTGAAAAACTTTCGAAATATTTTCATAATCTTTCGAGAACTTTGACAAAATCACTAAAATCAAAAATCTCGAAACTTTTGTAAAAATTTCTCGATAAATTTGACTTTTTCGAGAACTTTGGACATTTTCGAGATCTTTGGCATTTTTTCGAGATCTTTTGGACTTTGACTGTTTTTCGAGATATTCTTCAACAAAGTTTCGAGAAAACACTTGGGATAGTTTTCAAGGCTTGGCATAACACTTATACCTTCTACAAGATCCATTTACACACAAGTCTTTCATCATGTCTCAACTACCGTACTCAAACTCTCCTTACACTCCACGTCACAGTACCGACCCTCGTCATGTACTACACTTTGGTAATGAATCATATCCTCCTATGTTGATTAATGGAAACTACACTACTTGGAAACGACGATTCTTACAATGGGTTGCTGTTCGTCCACACGCTGATCTCATACTGAAATCCATTCTTCAAGGACCATATCAAATGAAATTCATTGCTGACTCAACAGGCTTCATTGAACTACAAACCAAAGACACTTTGACTGGCCATGACCTAGACCAACATGCTGCTGACTACCAAGCAAGTTGGTACATCACTCTAGGTCTTCCAAATTCCATCTACTCTACCTTGGATTTTGAAGCTTGTGCTCATGAAATGTGGAAACATCTTGAAGTCATGCATCAGTCACACAAAGACCTACGAATGAATCAGCTTCTACAGTCTTGTCTCCAAAGGAAGTTCATGAAAAGCATCCTCCCTGCTCCACAAATCACTCTTCAGAGCTATCTGGAATCGCGACTGACAAATTTGGTTAAGCTAGAAGATGATACTACTCACGTGGAAACAACATCTGGAAGATCTCATGGAATGACAAACATTACCTCTTATGTTCCTGTCATGGATAACTCACATGGAACTGTTGATATGCTATTAATGGCTGACACACATGAACTCCAGGAAAGTGACTCCAGTCCAATCTATGACACTGATGCTCTGTATCAAGCAAATGATTCTTATCCATGCCTGATACATGACAGTGGTTCTCCGTCTAACTCTATCTCAGACAATGCACATGCTGTTCAATCTGATTCTATGTTATCTACTCATATAACTGATCAAATGTCCACAGTGGTGTTATTTGATGATAATCCAATAAACCCAGTTGTTACATTTGATGAAACAATTATATCCACTGCACAAGATAACAATGATCAACTTGAACAACATGAGATTTTGTCTGATTCAGATGCCGAATGGATAATGTTACTTATGACCAGTCAAAATCAAAACATTCAGTGTCAAGCACTGAATGCAAAGTTGAGAGACAAAAACATTGCATTAACAAGAGAACTTGAGCATTGTAAATCACAACTCAATTTTTTCAAAGCAAAAGCAGATAAGGAAACATGCTTAGAGACAACACTTAAGAAAAACAACGAGTTACAAAACAAACTAAGCATGTTAACTGACTCCACTTTATTGCAGTACTATAAATATTTCACAACTGAGATCCAATCAATGGAATATGCTGTTGAAAAGAATTCTGAACTCACTGTTGCCAACTTTCTTTCTCCTGTTGCGAAAGAAAGAAGGGAAATGTTACAAACTCAATTTACTCCAAGTCTTCAACGTTTGCATTCATAAATGTTTTTCAAGAAACTGACAAGCGATTTTAAATCAAAAACATCAAAATCAATTTTTACAAAGAGAAGCTGATCGACTCTTGGAACATGTTCTTAGTGCTGATATAATTTCTGTGATTATGAATTCTCTTTATGAATCTGGTACTTCTATGCTTGTTGATGATCACTGTGATGATGTTAAGTTGTTAACTAAACAAATTGATACATTAAAAGATGAAAACGTTAATCTCCGAAAACACAATGATGATGTGCAAAACAAACTTTCAAATGAGATTTCTCAACTTCACAAAAAGCTTGAATGGTGTCAAAACCAAAGTCTTGATTTTGAACTGGAATTACAAAGTCTTAAAACTTCCAAAACTTTTCAAAACGAAAACGAGGAACTAAAATGTCAAATCTCGAAATATGAAAAGGAAATTGCAGAATTGCAAGAAGTTACAGATTTTTGGCAAAAGAGTCGTGATGAATATTTTTATTCTAACCGAAAACTCGACAGTGAAATTCAAGATAAAATGCACATTATCATTGAGTTGAAAGAGAAAATACGTAAGCTTGAAAAAGGAAAATCTGTCAACACTAATGTAATTGCTCCAGGAATGTACTCATTAGACATAACAAATATAGCACAACACACTAAGAAGTCTAATTTGGATCCTTCCACTTCTACAGGAATAGTTGCCACTCATAGCGTTAGCAGATCCAAGCATAAACGAATGAAATGGAAGAATAGGATTTTGCAACGTAGAAGAGAGACACTAGAAGCCTCTGAAGTAGAAGAACACCCTAGGACTTTGAATAAGACTCATCCTGCACTAGATTTAGATACTGATTTGGCAAATTGTAATTCTAATCTATGTGTAACGAATGATGAACCTTTGAATGTTTTAAAAGTTGATGCTTCATGTGTGTTTTGTCGTAAGAGTATGTTATCTGGTGATCATTCTAAATGTGTTGCAAATTCTCTTTTATCTCGTCTTAAGAAACGTACATTAGGCAGAAAATCTAGGCCCACTAATGCTTCTAAATCTGTGCTAGGACTTATGCCCTGTGTAGTTTCTAAGAATGATATAGTCAACCCAGTAGTTGCGAACAATACCTCTAGGATCATGCCAACTGTCACTGAATTTGATATAAAGAAGGCTAAATCTAGTTGGAATTGGCAACGTTGGTTACAAAGGACACATAACTTTAAATGGATTCCTAAAATTGTTAACATGTGTGCTTCTAACCCAACGGAACCCACAACTTCTTCGGGTTCCACCCTTACCATTGTACCATCGTCGTCTCTTTCATGTGATGCAGGTGGTGCAAATTGTTCTCTGGATTGTTGATAGCGGATGCTCCCGACACATGACAGGCAATCTCAAACTGTTAAAAAACTTTGTCTCAAAGTTCATTGGTACTGTCAGATTCGGGAATGATCATTTCGCTGCAATTATGGGCTATGGGGACTATGTCAGTGGGAATATCGAAATTAGTCGTGTTTATTATGTTGAAGGCCTTGGTCACAATCTATTTTCAGTTGGTCAATTTTGTGATGGTGATCTGGAAGTTGCATTCAGGGAGAAAACATGCTTTGTTCGTGATCTACAAGGAAATGATCTCATGTCCGGCACACGTGGAAACAGTCTTTATACAATTTCAATGTCCGACATGACCGCTTCCTCTCCCATTTGTCTACTTTCAAAGGCTGAATCGACAAAATCCTGGTTATGGCACCAACGCATGTCACATCTCAACTTCCGAACTATGACTGATCTTGCTCGCCATAAACTAGTTGACGGTCTTCCAAGGTTCCGATATGCAAAAGATCACCTATGTCCCGCTTGTGAACAAGGAAAGAGCAAACGTGCACACCTCACCACCAAACCAGAACCGAGCACTGATCATGTTCTTCAACTTCTTCATATGGATTTATGTGGACCAATGCGAGTACAAACGATTAATGGGAAACGATACATACTTGTGATAGTCGATGACTTCTCCAAATGGACTTGGGTCTACTTTCTTCGAAGCAAAGATCAAGCTCCATCAATGATAATCACCTTTCTCACGAAAATTCAGGTTCAACTTCGCAACACAGTAAGAATTGTAAGAACAGATAATGGAACTGAATTCAAGAATCAAACTCTTCGTGCATACTTTGAGAAAGTTGGAATTGAACATCAAACATCAATTGCACGGACTCCCGAACAAAATGGAGTGGTCGAAAGACGCAACAGGACGTTAGTGGAAGCCGCACGAACGATGCTCATTAATGCTCAATTACCAGATTATCTTTGGGCAGAAGCCGTCTCTACCGCATGTTACACCCAAAATCGTTGTATGATCAATAAACGTCACAAAGTCACACCGTATGAAATTGTTCACAAACGAAAGCCCAACATACAACACTTTCATGTATTTGGATCTCTTTGTTATCCGAATAATGATCGTGATGATCTTGGAAAGCTTAAGGCAAAGGCTGACGTCGGTATCTTCATTGGATATTGTGAAAACTCCAAAGGTTTTAGAATCTACAACCGTCGTACTAGAGAGATTCAGGAGACTATCCATGCTAATTTCGATGAGCTCACAGAAATGGCTTCTGAGCAAAACAGCTTAGGACCCGCAACCAACCGTCTAAACTTTCCAGATTCTTCAGCTGAACCGTTGTCACTAACTCGTCGAGAATTGGAAACATTGTTTTCTCCTTTGTTCGATGATTCATTTGAGACACGTGCACCAGATGTATCCACTAGTTCCGCTGCTCAACCTGATAATATTCAAGTACCTGATACAACGGTTACTACAACTACAATAGTAACACCCGATGCACCCCCGACTGAATCACCAACAATAGAAGAACAAACCGCTTCCAACACCGACAACCCAACTGAAGATCTGAATCAACAACAAGTACCCGAACCTGCAAATTATGATCCAAATGCGTTCTTTAATCCGTTTGCTCCGACTCCGAACCTTTCTGATATTGCTGAGTCGTCAACACGCAACTTGGAACCAACTAATATGAAGTAGTTTCATAACCCTCACCCTTCAACACATCATTGGACTCGTGACCATCCAATTGTCAACATTATTGGTCATCCAACAGCTCCAGTTATGACTAGAAAAAAACTTCACTCCGATGCCGAACATTGCATTTATGCTCTAACAGTTAGTCATGAAGAACCGAAAAATATTAAAGAAGCTCTCACTTACGACAACTGGATTGAATCAATGCAAGAGAAATTCAACCTATTTAAACGTCTTGAAGTTTGGGAATTAGTTGAAAGACCGGATGGATTTTATGTCATTAGGCTAAAATGGATTTGGAAAAACAAGTTGGACGCAGAAGGCAATGTTATTCGTAACAAATCACGTTTGGTAGCTAAAGGATAAACTCAAGAGGAAGGAATTGACTTTGAGGAATCTTTTGCACCAGTGGCTAGACTCAAAGCTGTTCGAATATTTTTAGCATACGCTGCTCACAAAAACATGGTCGTTTATCAAATGGATGTGAAAACTGCATTTCTGAATGGTCAACTACGTGAGGAGGTATACGTTAGTCAGCCAGAGGGATTTGTCGACCCAGAGCACCCAAATCATGTCTACCGACTAAAGAAGGCTCTCTATGGTCTCAAACAAGCCCCCAGGGCGTGGTATGATAAACTTACTGCTTTCTTGCTTGCTAATTTAATTCAAGATAAAATGCACATTATCATTGAGTTGAAAGAGAAAATACATAAGCTTGAAAAAGGAAAATCTGTCAACACTAATGTAATTGCTCCAGGAATGTACTCTTTAGACATAACAAACGTAGCACAACACACTAAGAAGTCTAATTTGGATCCTTCCACTTCTACAGGAATAGTTGCCACTCATAGCGTTAGCAGATCCAAGCATAACCGAATGAAAAGGAAGAATAGGATTTTGCAACGTAGAAGAGAGACACTAGAAGCCTCTGAAGTAGAAGAACACCCTAGGACTTTGAATAAGAATCATCCTGCACTAGATTTAGATAATGATTCGACAAATTGTAATCCTAATCTATGTGTAACGAATGATAAACCTTTGAATGTTTTAAAAGCTGATGCTTCATGTGTGTTTTGTCGTAAAAGTATGTTATCTGGTGATCATTCTAAATGTGTTGCAAATTCTCTTTTATCTCGTCTTAAGAAACGTACATTAGGCAGAAAATCTAGGCCCACTAATGCTTCTAAATCTGTGCTAGGACGTATGCCTTCTGTAGTTTCTAAGAATGATATAGTCAACCCAGTAGTTGCGAACAATACCTCTAGGATCATGCCAACTGTAACTGAATTTGATTTAAAGAAAGCTAAATCTAGTTGGAATTGGCAACGTTGGTTACAAAGGACACATAGCTTTAAATGGATTCCTAAAATTGTTAACATGTGTGCTTCTAACCCAACGGAACCCACAACTTCTTCGGGTTCCACCCTTACCCTTGTACCATCGTCGTCTCTTTCATGTGATGCAGGTGGTGCAAATTGTTCTCTGGATTGTTGATAGCGGATGCTCCCGACACATGACAGGCAATCTCAAACTGCTTAAAAACTTTGTCTCAAAGTTCATTGGTACTGTCAGATTCGGGAATGATCATTTCGCTGCAATTATGGGCTATGGGGACTATGTCAGTGGGAATATCGAAATTAGTCGTGTTTACTATGTTGAAGGCCTTGGTCACAATCTATTTTCAGTTGGTCAATTTTGTGACGGTGATCTGGAAGTTGCATTCAGAGAAAACTTGCTTTGTTCGTGATCTACAAGGAAATGATCTCATGTCCGGCAAACGTGGAAACAGTCTTTATACAATCTCAATGTCAGACATGACTGCTTCCTCTCCCATTTGTCTACTTTCAAAGGCAGAATCAACAAAATCCTGGTTATGGCACCAACGCATGTCACATCTCAACTTCCGTACTATGACTGATCTTGCTCGCCATAAACTAGTTGATGGTCTTCCAAGGTTCCGATATACAAAAGATCACCTATGTCCCGCTTGTGAACAAGGAAAGAGCAAACGTGCACACCTCACCACAAAACCAGAACCGAGCACTGATCATGTTCTTCAACTTCTTCATATGGACTTATGTGGACCAATGCGAGTACAAACGATTAATGGGAAACGTTACATACTTGTGATAGTCGATGACTTCTCCAAATGGACTTGGGTCTACTTTCTTCGAAGCAAAGATCAAGCTCCATCAATGATAATTACCTTTCTCACGAAAATTCAGGTTCAACTTCGCAACACAGTAAGAATTGTAAGGACAGACAATAGAACTGAATTCAAGAATCAAACTCTTCGTGCATATTTTGAGAAAGTTGAAATTGAACATCAAACATCAATTGCACGGACTCCCGAACAAAATGGAGTGGTCGAAAGACGCAACAGGACGTTAGTGGAAGCCGCACGAACGATGCTCATTAATGCTCA